>JARYGA010025032.1:0-53535 GCA_030545235.1 Helianthus tuberosus
AATTCGGAAGATAATTAGGCAAATAAATTAGTCAACGTTCATTTTGTCAACTTCTCCAGTCAAGATGGCTAGTTTCAAGATTTTCCCAATTTCTAATGGCCAATCATCACAATAAATTAATAATAGCAACCGGCAAGGGAGCCAACCTATTAGGATCATTGAGAAGAAAACTGTTAGCATATCTTGGGTCAGGATCAGGTATGTAAAACTCAGCCGCTAAGCGATCCGGATAGCCAATCTCCCATAATGTCGGACCATCTCTAGGAAGCTCGTATACAAGATCACCCAAGTCGATATTAACACCTGTTGTTTTATTCTTTCGTTAAGCGTAAGCTTCCCACAATGAGCAGAAAATTGACTAACTTTTATAAGTAGAACCTGAAGTAATATTGATAGTCGTAGAATTTATATAATCGCCTATAAATCCAGGGACCCAAGCGTATAGATTGTATTCGTCGGTAAGTATGTTTGGTATGGAGAAATACCCTTCCTCATCTGCTTTGGTCCAGAATTGGTATTTCTAGTGAACCAAACTAGACGTTTAGCATAACGCTTGATCTAATACCAAATCTAAAAGGTTTGTGTACTCAGACTCACCTTGCATTCTCTTTGCCATGATCCTATATCTCCTGGTGGTGCCAACCCAACATAAGCACCAGTTGCTGATATGCAACCTTTGGAATTAATGAACCTGCATACCAAAATAAAAATAAAAATAATAATAACTGGACTGAAAATGGATCTTGTAGAGACTCTTGTTGATCGAGCCTATGCAACATGGATTTTACCTATCTTGGACTAGTAATCTACCGCTGACACTCCCCCTTTGATGCTTAGATTGGAAGTCATCTGATGTAACAAAGTCATATGGCCAGCGTTCGACTTCAACCGACATCTGTAAACATATATGATGAAAATAATGTTTTATAAGCAAACCATGTTATATAACTGAAACAGATCCAATTATCCAAATGGGTCAACTATAGGCCCGTTTGGAGAAATTGTATTGATTGGTATATCCAATCGGGCCATATGTCGCTTAATTGGTCTATATGAAAGCTTGGGCCGGAATTTCATTTCGTATTGTATGCGGACCAAGTTAGGATTTTTTGGGTTGGGCTAATGACTATAGGTTTGTATTCTTTTCTTCGTTTTGATAAATTGCATTCGGGTACCGACCCCTTTACCAACGAAAAAAATATGTTAGACCTGGTTTTTTGCGTCTTCCCAAAGCGTGTGAGGGTCTTCTTCGTCTGTAACATTATTGAGATATATAAAAATCGGGCCGAATACTTTCTTCCACGACTCGCTTTCCCCAAATTTGATAATCAAATCACTTCCACCATAATGAGTACTTGCAAACACCTAAAATTTATGATGATTATGTTGCATGTTATGAAACAACATGATGTAACCGAGCCAAAGAAAACTAAGAAAACTTACAGCAAGAGTTGTAGGTCCAACATGAGAATTTAACTCGGATTTAATAGGACCGCCTACCCTAAACTCGTTACTTGGCGTAATTTGCCAGAAGCCGACAGGAGGATCCATGCATATCCATCCATGGACACAAAGATCCTTCAACTCAGTAGCATATTGATATTTATCATCCACCTATAGGTCCAAAAATGAAGTAAGCTTCTTGTCATCATTAATCGCAAAGTACACTAGATCAACTTCGTGACGATTTTTTTTTACCATAACATGAGTTTCATGAAGTGTATAACGACATATATAACATAACCAGCAAAATCTCACTCATAGCACAACTATTGATAGGGTCTGGAGTTCAAAAAAGAAAATCTGTTTCTTCACAGATTTTCTGGTTTACTACCTCTCCTTTAAACTGACTCTCGATAGGATCAACAAGGAGGACTGCCTCAGGGTAGGCTAACTGTTCACCTCTTCCGGGTAACCGATCATCTGGCAAAGGCATATCCCTACGCCGGTCATAAGAGTTGGCCATATAGTGAAATCTAAGCATCAAAAGATGTTAGAATTCAAATAAAAGCATAGTTTTAATACAATGAAAATGTTTAAGAATGTATTTACTTGTCTTTCCTAAGCTTGAAAGCAACTCTTGTATTGTCTAGATTGAAACTTGGCCATTCTTCTAAATGTTCATAAATTGCATACGTATAAAATCCGGATGATCCGCGAAGCAAAATATACCTAAAATATAACTTTGGTTAATGACCATTACAAATGTTATGTCTTTATCTAACTTTTTTTGTTAACCGACATTATCCAGGGGCGGAACCAAGGGGGTCAAGAGGGTCTACTAACCCATTCACCGGGATTTGTTCAACTTTTATATATTAAAATGAGTTTCTTTTAACAAAAACATGAGTTGGACCCCTGGTTGTAACCACTAGAGAAGATCCCGACTAAAAAGTTATATAGCATTGATCGAAATGAGAAACCTTTTGTCGATCTTGAGCGGGACTAACTTGCCCTCAAGGGAAGAATTCCATGTTCTTGAAAAGGAAAGCTCCACTTGATCTTCGGTTTCTACTATAACCTCACAACTTGTTCCTGCAAGCCTTTATATTATGTGTAAAAATTTGGTGTATGATTTTACTAAAGCAAATATGCACATTCTTGCAAGACATTAGACATGTGAATACCTTTCCAATGTCCCTTTGGTTCTACTAGTATTTTCTGGTGGACTCCAAACAACATCCCAGTATCTAAAATCAATGCACCAAAAGGCAAAAGTATGAATTTATTTTGACTTTTTTTTCTTTTGTATGCAAACGATTATTTAAATTTTATCAAAAACTCCTTTATTAACTTGTTTTACACTATTTTATTTATTAATAATTGATCGGTTAAGCAAAAAGAACTCCCACTACAACATGTATCATTTGCTCAAAAATTTTTATACCCTTTTAGAAATTTGATTTTCCTTTTTATTTTTTTTATACAAATGGTTCATCTGGTTTGTAAACGAAACATTTACCACACGCGTTACTCTCAAAATTATACCTTTAAACGGTTATTTTTAACAAACCACAAAGACCATTTGCGTAGTTAACTTAAAAAAATAGATAATAGCCGACGACCACTGCATATTAATTTATGGTTACACCCACAAATAAAAAACATCAAACGAGAATAACGTAATACCATATGATGTTGTATAGAATTGAGTTGTGGATATGACTTTTTACCCTCGATTGGTTTCATCATTTATTACTTCTAGCAAATTGTCGACTCCGTTGTATTGTATGCCTGTAAGATGTCCTTCTGGATTTGATAAAGTGATTTCAACTATTCCATTACTCATTACCACCTACAATAAGCATTTTATATGTATGATTGTTCAACACAAAGAATAGCAAATCAAGGATTTTCTGTAAGTGGGAACAAAAAATTAGGAATATGTTAAAATGACTCAAATATATCACATCAAAACGTGGTAAAAAGGTACTTTATACCATAATTATCAAAAGCGCCCTTCTCCCATACCATGCTACTATGCTAGCTACTGGAGGGGTGTTGTTGTGTGCCAGCCATTGCAATAGCGAGCAATAGCAAACTGTTGTGTGTGTGAGTGTGAAGTCAAACAAAGGGGTGCTATTGTGTGTGTATGGGAATGGGGTCCATCTCATACCATGCTAGCTATTGAAAAGAGACAATAGAGTCTCTCTAATTGGATAGAATCCCCACTTCGGATTCTCTAGCTAAAAGAGGAGTAGTGGTGGGGGATGGTTTGTGCCCGTTTTGCAAGGATGTCAACGCGTTGGTAGAGCACATTTTTACTTCCTGCTTCTTCTCCGTTGTGCTTTGGCAAAAGATTAGTCGTTGGTGTCGCTTACCTCCGATTTTCGCGTTTTCCTTTAGAGACTTATTGGAGATTCACAAAGCGGGGTTCGTCAGGGCCGAGGATAGGGCGGTGATTCAAGGTGTCATTATTGTATCCTGTTAGTGTCTTTGGCAGGCTCGTAATAAGGCCATCTTTTCGGATTTGGAGCCCAAGGTGGATAAGGTTTTTAGCGATGTTAAAGCGTTGGGTTATTTGTGGTATAGACATAGATCTAGAAACAACCATATCTCATGGTTGGATTGGTGTAATTTTTTGTTGTTGTAAGTTTTGGTTTGTCCCCGCCCGGTTTTCGGGCTTGGGGGTTGTTTAATGAAGTTTGCCTTTCAAAAAACAAAAGAGTCTCTCTAATTGACATTATGCAATGATGGAAGCCCCTACCCCCTTCAAATCATATCCTGTATAGCCTATGCAAATATCTTCTATATAGAGCTCGAAAATGTTTTCAGACTAATTTGACCAGATTATGTATTCTTGTGTGTAGTAATGATAACAATATATTAGATTTAAAAAAAAATCAACAAGTTAAATAAACGCATACACAACTAGTGAAAAGCATAAAATTCATCAGTATTTATTAAAATTGAATTAATTGATAAAATTATTAAAGATGTTGTATACTATAAGGGTACATGGTGTGAGATAAAGCCATCTAAGCGCATTATCATGCCATACTAGCGCCATGTATGCGCGTATAAACGAAAAACTTTGTTATTAACTTGCATGATGTAGAATAAAATCTCTTAAAAAAAATATAAAAAAATGTGATGCTCCATACCATATAACCTAAGTGTTTTATCATGAGTGACAAAAAGAAAGGGAAAGAGAGTATTTTTAATCGAAGGGGACTAATCATGGGCTTGATTTTTGAAAAGGGTTGATTTTTTTATTTAAAGGAGTATTTTTATTTATTTATTTATAAATTTCTTTTTTCTTCTTGAGCACCAACCCACCCCAACCACCCACCACCAACCCGTGATTAGTGATCACATGCCCTTTGATACAAAACAATTTTGCAGTAAAAACTAGAGTAAATTGTCATTTTAGTCCCTAAGTTTTGTCCAAATTTGCCAGTTTAGTCCAAATAGTTTTTTTTTTTTGCATATGGGTCCCTGACTTTTACATTTTGTTGCCATTTTGATCATTTTGCCTAACTCCATCCATAAACCCCATCTGTAACCAGGGGTATTTTGGGGGTTTCCTTAAAAAATGTTTTCAGTTGCCATTTTGATCCAATTACAAAAAATCAAAAAATTCCAAAAAATCAAAAAAATTCCAAAAAATCAGTTGCCGAACCGTTTCGACCCGTACCGTATCGAACCGAACCGTTTCGACGAGAACCGTTTCGACGCGAACCGTTTCGAACCGAACTGTTTAATGATTTTTGGATTTTTTGGATTTTTTTGAATTTTTTTGATTTTTTGTAATTTTATCAAAATGGCAACTGAAAGCATTTTTTTAAGGAAATCCCCAAAATACCCTGGTTACAGATGGGGTTTATGGATGGAGTTAGGCAAAATGATCAAAATGGCAACAAAATGTAAAAGTCAGGGACCCAGATGCAAAAAAAAACTATTTGGACTAAACTGACAAATTTGGACAAAACTCAGGGACTAAAATGACAATTTACTCTAAAAACTAGGAGTGTGCAGAATTCGTTTCGAATTCGAAAAATTCGAAATTCGTTTAAATTCGATTCGATTATCAAGAATTCGTTTCGATTATAAGAATTCGAATTCGAATTCGATTCTATTCGAGTCAAGTAAATCGAATACGAATCGAATACGAATTTATAATTTCAAATTCGATTCGATTCGAAATTCGAACAAAAATTATACATTTTTATTTATTATTTTTATATATAATTCATATATAACTTTTATTAGGCTATACTATAAATTGTTTTCAAATTTTTTTCCAAGTACTAAAATTACCCATTACCAAACCCACTACATGACTCATAACTAAAACCTAAGTAACAAATCTATCAATAGATTTCTAAGCTTAAAAATATTAACTTGTAATGTGGAGGGGGTATTCCCGACTTATCGTTTTGAATTTTAGACCTGTGGTACTTTATTTGGAACTTTTTAATGTGTTATCGTGTTTTATGGCTGCTTTAAATTTATGTTTCATTTTGAAAGTTTTTTACATGTTTTTAAAAAATCTAAATTAAATCGAATTTATTCGAATTCGATTCGAATTCGAATTTTTAATCGAATACGAATCGAATACGAATTGGGTTTTTTATTCGAATTCGAATCGAATACGAATTCAAGGAAAAATAAAAATTATTCGAACAATTCGATTCGAATAATTCGAAAATTCGATATTCGATTCGATGAACACCCCTAGTAAAAACACACACATGTGTATAATATGTATAATGTATGTTTAAAAAAGTTATGTGATCATATAAACATCAAAAGGTTTATTGCCTAGTAGTAAAGTTATAAGCAAAAATGCCCCTTATCATGGGTTTTAGAATCCAAGTTCCGTTGTGTAAAAACTTTGTCATCGTCACTAAATCCCACCAATAGCAAAGCTAAGGTAATGTCTGAGAAGGATAAGATGTAGACAATCTTATCTATACCCCGTAGGAATAGAGAGACTGCTTCCAGTGAGACCCACGGCTCGATAGTAGTTTTGCATCAAGTCTTGGACACAAGGCACATAACACTCAACAATCGGGACAAAGGCCGATTAGTGCATGTACCATTTTGTCTTTCGGCTACCAACGGCACCACATGATGCATGATTAACCATCACCTCTTTTAACGTTATTTTCACGAAATTAGTAAAATAACGTTAAATAGTGCACTTTCACTTCCCCCGAGCGTCCACACATATATACATTATATGTGCATACCGCAAGCAGGGCTACATTGTGTAAAAACGTGTAGACTTAATTAGAATAGAATTAAAAGATGTGTGAATTAGCTAAAAAGAGACTATAAGCAAGAACTAATATCAAATCACATTCGCATAGCTAAAAAGAGACTATAAGGCTAGAGGGTGTGGTTTAAAGCCCTATGGGCTTTATTACGTCACATAAGTGCTACGTAGGCGACACATAAACCGGGGGCTTTATCGCTAACTTACATGATGTGGATTAGCGCCCCTTATAAAGCCCCTTTTAATTATATTAAAAAAAGATAAATAAATCTGATTGATTGATGAAAGTTGGGCCCCTTGATTTCCTTTTCTCACGCCCACTATTCCTTTGGTGAAAGCCAAGAACAGCGCCCCTTTAACGGAGGCGGGATGATATACGGCGCCATAGGGTCCCTTGCCTAAGCAAGCACTACCATCAAATCACATTCACATATTTGTTTTGATGAAGTCTAAATTTCAAACACAGATGTAACTTTTGTATGCATTTCTTTTTATCTTATTAAACGATATTAGTCACAGAAAACAAAAATGCCGGCTCGTGAACCTTTCGTCATTCTCAAGGCAAACATATATAGCATTAGACAGGAACTTCAATTATTGTTACATGTTATTTTAAATTTATATACAAATAAAATCAGTTTTCCATTTTGTTTAATTTTATCTAAAATATCTAATAAAATTAAAACTATCCAAAATCTATAACTTTTATATTCTTGACTTGCTAATATACATGTATAAAGCCTATTATTTAAAAGAAAAATCATACATAGTTCCAACAATTGTCATGTTGCCTAACAATTTCATATTTAACAGTGAGAAATTCCGGTGAAAAAAAGATCTAAAATGATGTAGCAAAATGATACTTCAATCATATTTCCTTCTAATTTCATATATAACAATGAGAAATACCAGTGAAAAAAATCTAAATGATGTAGCCAAATGATACTTGAATATTTGATTATGATTTATCAAAATAATAAAAATTTAAGTAAAATCACTTACATAATTCTCTTGAAAACTTAGATTTACTCCGAGGTCACCCATAGCCGCCGTTGATGATATTCGAGCTCTTGTTACGTACAACATATCTGCATTATGTAGAATTTCAAGCATTAATATATTAAGAAAGCTTCAAATACAGAAATATAATTAGCAAAGAAAAATATTAATTGATCACTCAATTTTAAATCAAAATATATACATATACAAACCTTCAGAAAATATGTAAAAGCTCAAAGTAGAGAGAAATAGGAGGCGAAGATACATGAGGCTCTTTTTGATAATTGAGTTTGAAGAGAAGAAAGTTGCTTACACCATTATATACACACAAAAAGATTATGGGTGATTCTAAATATACCCTACTCTAATTTCCATTTACACTATACTTTATAGCATTTAATTAACATTAATTAGGTTGACTAACAAACAAATTAGAATAGAACCCTATTAAAAGTTTTAATTAATTTTCTAAGATTGATTATTTTACTTTTTGAAAATGAATTTTATAATACACATTTACTGATTTTTGAACTTTTTTTATGTTTTATTTTTTATTTTATTAAGAAAGTCATCTAAAACTGGTATTTTATAAGTGATATTTTTGGTTTCATTGCTGATTAAAAAACGTTTTTTAATCATTGAGGGGTTTTATAGCATAGGGTGTAGTAGAGTATGGTGTAAATAACAAAACCTAAAAATTATATAGATTTGTATGTGTGAGAGAGAGAGAGAGACAGGGAGAGAGAGATATGAAACATGGCTTGTATTTTGTAAATCTACTAGAAAACTGTTCGGATATTGCTTCTGTTATGTAATGTTATGGTAAATACTAGAAGAGGCTCATCGTGGTCGTGACAGATAACACACCGATTTTGAACGAAATATAAATGAAAATATACACAAAATAGTAAACATAACACTAATAAAAATAACCTAAAACTAAAATATTACAAAAAAAAAAAAAAGGTTTTAGTTTCCTATGACCCTTGTCGGTTCTAGGAGATTCGGTTTATCTTCGGGATTTAGCAACCCGGTTTTTATCCCAAACTGTTTTGACCAAAACCTGTTCTAATCCTTATTAAGAAAACTGGTATTAAAAACCTGAACTGATTTTGAACCAACATTAAAGGTTAAAAATTATTACTAATATTTTTTTATCTATTATAATATTTTTCTTAAAGGGTTTAGTTATATTTCTGTTTTTTTTTTTTTTTTTTATATCACTGCAATAACTATTGTTGAGAAAATGCATTTAGTGCATTTAATTAAAAGTTTATTAAATAATGTATTAATGTGTCTTAAACTTTAAGGTAGATCATAATGAAACCCTCCTCAAATAAAGTTAAATTACTTTACTTTATTCTCCATCTTTTTTTTTTTTTTTTTGAAAAGTAACTTTCATTCACAACCGCCGACCCAAACCGGGCCGACGAACCATACAAACTACAAGCTTACATATTTACAAAAGACACCATTCCTTCCATCCTACATCTTTACGTTTAGATCTATTCGAAAACCACAAGAAACCTAACGCTTTAACCTCACTCAAAATGATCTCAATCTGAACCGCGACATTTGAGAATTTAACTTTATTCCTGGCTCGCCAAATACTCCAACAAGCAATTCTAACGATACCTTGAACCGCTTCCTTCTTTCTATCAGAACCGGTAATATTATTGTGGATACCAAAGAGGTCTTTAATCGAAAAGGCGAAAACTTGAGGTATTTTACACCAAGATGCTATACCGTTCCATACTATAGCCGCGGAATGACACGCCGTAAAAAGATGTTCGACAGACTCATCGGCCGAGTTACACAGTGAACATAAAGCATCTCCGACTGGGATATTCCTTTTCTTCAGAGCTTCGTTAGTTGGGATACTTTCTGTAACCGACCTCCACAAGTGAATGTTAACTTTCGCTGGCAACCACTTAACCCATTCCATAATGAATTCATCCCTTTGACCTATTCCCGCGAGCAGAAGATGTTTGACGGATTTAATAGAGAACTGACCGTTACCGTCAGGACTCCAAGACCACTGATCCGCTGAAGCTGAAATACCGACGCCTGACAGAAGATTGTTAAGCTGATCGAGGCTGGCCAACAGATCTGCGGGGAGGACAGCCACATTCCATCTCTAGTTCAGCGACGTTACACTATCATAACATTGAATCCTTTCAGCAACGTAACAATTTTTATTAGATTCCTTACTAAACAACTCCGCAAAACTGACTTTTAGGGGCTCGTTTATGATCCAACTGTCTAGCCAGAACCTAATATCTTCTCCGTTACCGACCTTGCCTTTCATGAATTTTTTTAAGTAAACTCCTCCCGCCTTTGTGTTAATGAAGGTCTTCGCAATGTTATTCCAAGTCCCGCTTAACGATTTTTTGCAAGGAATACATTCCCATCCAACCCTACTCGTATGTAGCGCATCTATCACCTTTCTCCATAAGTTGTCTTTTTCCGATTTGTATCGCCACCCCCATTTAGCGAGGAGAGTGGCATTAACCACTTGAAGTTTAGATAAACCGAGACCTCCGTCTTTTTTGTGCCTCGAAACTTTGTCCCAAGCCACCCAGTGCATTTTCCTTTCTTCCAACGATCCCCCCCATAGAAAATTCTTCATCATAGCTTCCAATTCTTGAATGACTTTTTTCGGAGCTTTGTAGAGTGAGAAATAAAAAGTTGGGAGGCTTTCCATCACCGACTTGATTAAAACCACCCTTCCCCCAATGGACAAAAGATGAGCTTTCCACTTGGCAAGCCTAGCACGAAAAGACTCGTACACCGGTTGCCAATTACTGACACGGTTCATGTTAGCACCCACCATTAACCCGAGATACCTAAAAGGCGGGGACCCGGCCTTACAACCCACCTCATTCGCCATATCTTCGCATTCCCCCGAACTCGTTCCAATACCATAAAGCACAGATTTCTCTAAATTTATTTTAAGGCCAAAACAAATAAAAAAGCAACGGAGAACTCTCACAATGTTGATGACTTCATGTTTAGACCACTCCCCAACCATGATAGCGTCGTCCGCATACAAAAGGTGAGATATAGTCGGCCCGTTGTTAGGTAAAACTATGCCTTTGACAAAACCTTCTTCTCTAGCTCTAAGCATCATGCATGAGAGCACCTCCATCACCACTAAGAAGAGAAAAGGAGAGAGGGGATCCCCTTGTCTCATACCTTTTTTCACATTTGAAAGTGAAAGTTGGCGCCCCATTAACAAAAACCGAGGAACTAACCGATTCTAGAATACCCAAGATCCAACTACACCACTTAGACGGGAAATCCATTTGATGGAGGATATCTACCACAAAATTCCAATTAACGTTATCATACGCTTTCTCAAAATCGATCTTGAGAATGAAAGCCTTAGATTTCTTTTTTCTACACTAAGAAATAAGCTCGTTGACGATTAAGGGACCGTCAAGGATATATCTTCCTCGAAGGAATGCCGATTGAGATTCCGAGATAATACCTTCCATAACTTTCCTCATCCTATTAGCAACGACTTTGGAGACAACCTTACTAATCACCCCAACCAAATTGATGGGCCTATAGTTATCTAGGGAGACCGGGTCATTTATCTTAGGAACAATGGTAATAAATGACGCCCCGCTCCCTAGATTGATTTTACCATGTTGATGAAACCAAGCAAACAGACGAGAAAATATATCCTTAAAATATTCCCAGAACGTCTTGATGAATCTAAAATTCATCCCATCCGGACCCGGAGCCCTATCATCCCCGCATTCAAAGACCGCCAATTTAAGTTCATCATCCGAAAACTATTCAACCAAAAAGGACTTGTCGGCTTCCGAAATTTTTTTTGATATTATGACAAGTAAGGGCTGGTCTCGATTGAATACATTCTTTAAATTTGTTACGAAAGAAGGAAAGAACCTGTTTTTTTAATCTTGGCGGGCTTATTACACCATTCTCCATTAATACTGAGACCATGGATGGAGTTGATACCTTTCCTATTATTAACCATAGCATGGAAAAAGCTAGAGTTTTCGTCACCGTCTAAAGCCCACCTTAACCGAGCTCTCTGTTTTAGATCCGAGGCCTTTCTGAATTCTTCCTCCCTAATTACTCTTTTATTTTCCGCCATGGTCCATGTAACACCCTTAATATTTTGAACAGTATTTAAAATATATATTTATAAAAATTTTATATAAATCAGAGTATACAAAAAGCTTTCGTGTTTAAAACCATACACACTTGTTATATTACCATACACATCCAAAATAGTACATGATTAGTTTTAAGTCAACCCCTACTAGTTAACTAACAACTAGTTTAAAGGATTCAAAACACGAATAAGTACAGTGTTTACAACATGTTTAAAGTTTAGACAAGATTATATTTAGTGCGGAAGCTTCAAAATGCGTGTTCGGTTCTTGACAAAGTACTTGATCACCATCCAGGAGGAATTCATCCATACCTAGAGTCAAACACTAAAACCATTAGTTTTGACATTAATACATTATGTATAAACAAGTTCTAACAACACAAAGTAACAAACAAGATATTATTTTGTTGGGTTCCACCGTAAATTACGGTATCACCGTAACTTACGGTGGGCCTGGAAGGTTTATGGTTCTGCCGTAAGACAGGGGCATTCTACCGTAAAGCTTTTGATGTCCACCGTAAATTACGGTGGGACCGTAATTTACGGTGGGTTCTGCACTTCTGCCCTTTGTCTATTATTCAACTTTAGAAGGTCATAACTTCTTATCCATTAGTCCGATTAAACCGATTCTTCTTCCTATGAGTCCGTAACAGATTCGACCATGTAAATTTCACAACGCGGAAACCGAGATACCGTCAATTGGTTCACAACTTCCATATTTCCATCATTCGACCCATTAGTGTAGGTGCATAGCACCCCTTTTTCCATTCTTAAAACCCTTTTAGGCATAATTACCCAATTACCCGGGCTCACATACTTGGTGTATTCACGCCAACTCCATGGCTTTGCAATTCCTCTAGGGCTAACACTTGTTTCTTCGGAATTCAAGCATTTCGTTTCAACAACCCTTTTTCATTTAACATTTATTGTTTGACCCATATTTCGGGTTCTTATACTTAGATTAATATCACCAAATCATTGGTATGGTACAATTTATCATTTAACACAGTATAAGACTTTCAAGTCTCTACTCTCGTGATTCTTTTGAAAACCTCATTTTGACCCGTTTGGTTATTTTGTGAAAACCATCACTTCATTGACTAACCAAACTAAATACCAAATCTTTACTTTGACCCGTTTGATGGTCGAGTGTACTTCGCCACTTTAACAACGCATCAAACACATCCAATTTACTACAACACCATTCACACATCATACTAATTATTTACACATAATTTTAACGGGGCTAATGCCACGTACCTTTAAAGCACACCTTTTCCGCGGGTATCACTTCCGGCGTGTCCACTTGACGTTCCGGATTCCTTGCCTAAAGAGTTCAATTCATAACAAGATTAGAACTCTCTTTCATAAGCTTTAACGCATTCATTCATAACATATGCAAATCTGCGTTTTTAGAAATCTTTAACATTTTAACCCTCATTTAGGCGTTTTATCAAACACCTTGCGGGTCAGATTTCTACATGATTTAAACCAAGTTCATAACTTGTATTTATCACTCAAATTAACTTAAATTAGACAATATACACATATTTTAACATCACCATTTAGAATTTCCCTCATAATTTCTGTTTACACTAGAACAAGAGTTTTAATCCTAGTGTTCATCAAGTTCTACAAGCATACTAATCACCCACTATGGTGATTTTAATTTATACAACAATCATGTAAGAATTTGACAAGAAATCTTCTAGGGTTTGTCCCTAAACCTTACATTACTTCCAATTTCATGTTTACAACACATAATCAAGCTCTACATTCGATTTTGATCACATGCATGAACTTTGAATCAAATGAAAATGACCTAATTCAGCATACCTTATGACCCCCTTGACGAGGTTATCACGATTCCATGTTTAGATTTTGATTTCTACTGGATTTTGACCTTCAATTTAAGAGTTTAGCAGATTTTTAGGTTTTGGAAGTGTGGGTATCGCCCCCCTGTGTTCCTTGATCGACCAGACTCCAAAATGGAGTGTTTTTGTTTTACTAATTATTAGTAATTTAAGTTTCAACTTTGACAACCTTGGTCCCTCCTCTCTTATTTAGTTTACATCTTTGATCTTTTAACTCATGTCTTGTGTTACCACAAGACTTCTAACTAACTGGGTTATTTATCCTAGTTAGTTTATTCTTGTTTATTATATACATTATAATTCTAATATAAAGTTTTGAAATTTCGGGATGTTACAAGTCCACCCCCCTTAAAAGGGTTTCGTCCCCGAAACCGAGATACGTACCAAATAGTTTTGGGTAGAGCCGTTGCATCTCTTCTTCGGATTCCCACGTGGTATCCGCACCCTTCCTGTGCTCCCATTTAACCTTCACTTGGTTAATTACTTTGTTCCTCAGACTCTTCTCTTTTTGATCTAAAATTGCAATTGGCCTCACAGCATAGTTGAGGCTGTTATCCACCTCGATATCATCATAGCGGATACTAGTTGTTTCGTCTGCTAAACATTTTCGGAGATGTGACACATGGAATGTGCTATGAATTCCACTCAACTCCTCGGGTAGTTCAAGACGATATGCAACTTTTCCAACCCGTTCGGTGATTCTAAATGGCCTAATAAATCTTGGGCTTAGTTTCCCCCTCTTTCTGAACCGTATGATTCCTTTCCACGGGGATACCTTCAGCATTACCTTATCACCCACTTGAAACTCAATAGGCCTATTTCGCTTATCCGCATACGACTTTTGTCTATCCTGAGCTGCTTTTAAGTGAGCTCAGACCATATCGATTTTCTCATTCGTAGTTCGGATTATATCAGTAGATGTTAATCCTCGTGGTCCCACTTCTCCCCAACACACCGGGGTTCGACACTTTCTACCATATAACATCTTATACGGGGCCATTTTAATGCTCGATTGATAGCTATTGTTATATGAAAATTCGACCAAGGGTAGATGGACATCCCAACTACCTCCGAAGTCGATGATGCAAGCCCGCAACATATCTGCCAACGTTTGTATCGTTCTCTTGCTTTGCGCATCCGTTTGCGGATGATAGGCAGTGCTAATGAACAGTTTAGTTCCCATTTGCTCTTGAAATTCGCGCTAGAATTTAGAGGTAAACCGAGTATCTCTGTCTGACACAATGGATATCGGCACTCCGTGACGTGCTATGATTTCATTGGTGTACACTTCCGACATCTTCTCGGATGTATAAGTCTCACGAATCGGAATGAAGTGAGCACTTTTCGTCAATCTATCCACGACTACCCATATAGCATCAAATCCGCGGTTGGTTTTGGGCAATTTGGTTAACAAATCCATCGTGATTTCTTCCCACTTCCAAACTGGGATATCCAACGGTTGCAACTTACGGTATGGCTTTTGGTGTTCTTTTTTTACTTGTAAACAAGTCAAACACCTCTGTACATATTTCACAATATCCCTTTTCATTCCGGGCCACCAATAGTTTTGTTTTAAGTCATTATACATTTTGGTCGCCCCCGGATGAATTGAATAATGGGATTTATGAGCCTCGTCGAGTAGACGCACCTTGGCCCCACACGTATTTGGAACCCAAATTCTCCCAAATCGAGTTTTCAATCCTTGATTACCATCCTCCAGGTCTTTTAGTTGCCCAACTATCCTTTCCTTCTTCACATTTTCTTCCTTGATTGCTTCAATTTGAGATTTTCGGATTTGTTCGAGCAAACCCGATGTCACAATTAATTGCCTCGATCGTACTCGAATAGGCATATAATCTGTCTTTCGGCTCAGCCTGCCACTACGTTAGCCTTCCCAGGGTGGTAATGTATTTCACAATCAAAGTCTTTGACAGTTTCTAACCACCGCCTCTGCCTCATATTTAATTCCTTCTGATCGAAGAAATACTTTAAGCTTTTGTGGTCGGTAAAGATAGTGCACTTCACCCCATACAAGTAATGCCTCCATATCTTCAAGGCAAACACCACTGCTGCTAACTCGAGGTCATGGGTAGGATCTCTCTTCTCATGAGTCTTTAGCTGTCTCGAGGCATAGGCTATAACCTTGCCCCGTTGCATCAAAACGCAGCCTAGTCCCAAATGCGATGCATCCGAGTAAACTACCATATCCTCCGTTCCGTCTGGTAATGTCAACACCGGCGCATGGGTCAATTTTTCCTTGAGCGTTTGGAACGCCCTCTCTTGATCCTCAGCCCAAATAAACGTTTCATCCTTACGGGTTAGTTTGGTCAATGGCGTGGCAATTTTGGAGAAATCTTGTATGAATCTCCGATAATAACCCGCAAGCCCCAAGAAACTTCTGATTTCCGAAGGATTCTTCGGTGGGGTCCATTTTGACACCGCTTCTATCTTTGAAGGATCTACTAACACCCCGTTTGCACTAATGATGTGCCCAAGAAATTGCACCTCTCGTAACCAGAAGGCACATTTTGAGAATTTCGCATACAATTTCTCTTTCCTGAGCGTCTCCAACACTTCACGCAAATGACTTGCGTGTTCTGCTTCATTCCTGGAGTATATCAAGATGACATCAATGAACACTATCACTGACTTGTCTAGCATGGGTTTGCAAACCCGGTTCATGAGATCCATGAAAGCCGCGGGTGCATTAGTTAACCCAAAGGACATCACGAGAAACTCATAATGTCCGTACCGAGTACGAAAAGCCGTTTTCGGTACATCCTCCTCTTTGACTTTTAACTGATGATACCCCGATCTGAGGTCGATTTTTGAGAACCAGCTTGCACCTTGTAATTGGTCAAATAGGTCATCAATTCTTGGAAGCGGATATCGATTCTTTACCGTGAGTTTATTCAACTCTCGGTAATCAATGCACATACGCATGCTCCCGTCCTTCTTTCTCACAAATAATACCGGTGCGCCCCATGGAGACACACTTGGCCGAATAAATCCCTTGTCGAGCAATTCTTGGATTTGTGACATCAATTCTTGCAATTCTGATGGCGCTAACCGATACGGCGCCTTAGCCACAGGTTTTGCGCCCGGAATCAATTCAATTCCGAACTCTACCTCCCGTTCTGGCGGTATTCCCGGTAAATCTCCTGGAAATACATCAGCGTATTCACGTACCACTGGTACATCTTCAATCTTCGGCGTCTCTTTATTAGGTTCGTTTTCGTATATCATAAATGCCTTACATCCTCGCTTCGTAAGTTTATGAGCTTTTAGTATTGAGCACATAACAGGACTGCCCCCTTTTTCGCCATAGATGGTGACTTGCTTTCCGCTTGGAGATGACAATTTTATCTCTTTGCGGAAACATATCACTTCTGCATGATGTCGAGATAGCCAATCCATCCCGACCACTACTTGGAATTCTCCCATGGACATAGGGATCAAGTCTATTAGATATTCCTCATTATCAATGTTTATTTTGCAGTCACGACATACATCACATACAAGGAAAGTTTTATTATCACCTATTTCTACCTCTAATGGCATAGGCAATTTCGTTAGTACAAAAGAAGGATGTCGAATAAATCCATGTGAAACAAAGGATTTATTCGCACCCGTATCAAATAACACATGTGCGGGAATCGAGTTTATAGCAAATATACCTGAAACCACATCGGGTTCCACCTTTGCCTCAGCTGCCGTTAACTGGAAAGATCTTGCTTTTGCTCTTGGTGTCTCAGTACGTGTATCTTTGTCATCTTTCTTCCCGACCAATTCCGGACACTCTGATTTCTTGTGACCCGGCTGATAACATTTGTAACATACCGACACCTTCCCCGAGCACAACGCAGCCGTGTGCCCGGTTTTCCCACAAATAGGACACGGCTTGTCCTTAAACCGGCACTCACTCTTGTGCCCTTTCCCGCATATCTTGCAGCTTGATGACCCGCTTTTTCCCTCTTGTTTCTTTGAGGATTCATTCGGACGTGCCTTTTTCGTTGGGCTTGGATTGACTACTTGTGCCCTTCTTTCGCCTCTTTCTATCTGTTTTTTCAACTCTATCTCCTGTTCCCGAGCAACGTTTATAATCTCAGTGAGAGTCTCATACTTCGAAGGAGTCATAAACTCCCTATACTCGGCGCTCAGCATATTATAATAATAATATATTTTATGCTCTTCGTTCGTTATGAGATCATCACAAAACTTCATTTTATCCATGAACGTTCCCGTGATTTTATCGATAGATTCACCCTTGTGTCGGAGCTGCATAAATTCTTCCTTGATTTTGTTTATGATTGCCTTGGGACTATGATGTTTAAGAAACGACGTCTTAAACTCGTCCCATGTCATAGCCTTAGCCGCTTCACTACCGATTTCTTTCTTCTTGTTATCCCACCAATCTTTCGCCTGACCCCTTAACTGACCCGTGCCATAAGCCACGAAGTCATCCTCATCGCAATGGGTCCTTTCGAATACTCCCTCCATATCACTTAGCCACCGTTGGCATACTATTGGGTCAACCTCCCCATTATAGATTGGCGGTTTACACGCCATGAATTCTTTATAAGAACAAGATTTTCGTCCTCCCGACTTCTCCTTTGCTAAATTGGCATCATCCTCCAATTTCTTGATCCTTTCTTCAACCACTGATAAAACCGTGTTTTGGATTTTGTTGATAAAACCCGACAAACTGTTTTCGATTGCTTTTCCTACCTCCTCAGCAATCACTTCTCTCGTTTGCTCGGTGACTCTTGGCACCGCATCATCATTGCCTTTATCCGTCATCTTTAACTGAAATGTTTACATTAAGCGTTAACATTTCATTTATGACGTATGATTTATTCACTTCGGTTTATTCAAGTTCATAACTTGTTTTCACCGTTCTTATTTAATCCACTTTCCGGGTTTGAGTGCGTTAACACGCTCTTCCCATGCATTTCCATTCCTTACTTCCCTTTTTATACTTAGTAACTCTACATTAAAACAATTAACTCTTACCGGATGTTTGATCAAGCTTGAACCGAACACTTGTTAACAACCTGGGGCTCTGATTACCAACTTGTAACACCCTTAATATTTTCAACAGTATTTAAAATATATATTTATAAAAATTTTATATAAATCAGAGTATACAAAAACCTTTCGTGTTTAAAACCATACACACTTGTTATATTACCAAACACATCCAAAATAGTACATGATAAGTTTTAAGTCAACCCCTACTAGTTAACTAACAACTAGTTTAAAGGATTCAAAACACGAATAACTACAGTGTTTACAACATGTTTAAAGTTTAGACAAGATTATATTTAGTGCGGAAGCTTCAAAATGCGTGTTCGGTTCTTGACAAAGTACTTGATCACCATCCAGGAGGAATTCATCCATACCTAGAGTCAAACACTAAAACCATTAGTTTTGACATTAATACATTATGTATAAACAAGTTCTAACAACACAAAGTAACAAACAAGATATTATTTTGCTGGGTTCCACCGTAAATTACGGTATCACCGTAACTTACGGTGGGCCTGGAAGGTTTATGGTTCTGCCGTAAGACAGGGGCATTCTACCGTAAAGCTTTTGATGTCCACCGTAAATTACGGTGGGACCGTAATTTACGGTGGGTTCTGCACATCTGCCCTTTGTCTATTATTCAACTTTAGAAGGTCATAACTTCTTATCCATTAGTCTGATTTAACCGATTCTTCTTCCTATGAGTCCGTAATAAAATTACGGATTCGACCTTGTAAATTTCACAACGCGGAAACCGAGATACCGTCAATTGGTTCACAACTTCCTTATTTCCATCATTCGACCCATTAGTGTAGGTGCATAGCACCCCTTTTTCCATTCTTAAAACCCTTTTAGGCATAATTACCCAATTACCCGGGCTCACATACTTGGTGTCACACCCTGGCTTTGCGGAAGCGTGGTTATTTTGGTGTGACTTCTTAATACCATAGCTTAATCATAACAAGCTATATGAAATAAAAACCATGCAAGATCATCCATAGATTTAAGTTTTAAAACCGAAGTAACATAACATTGTCTTAGGGACTACAACACCATAACATAAAACATTGTTTTGAAAGACATAAACATCAACATGAATAAAACGCAGTTTAAGATTTATGACTCGTCCAGGAAAAAGTCACATTTCCTAAACCGGGATGACCTCGGAACCCATATGCAGCGGGAAAACATAACATACCGCGCCAGATCTTTAATTCCCTGAAATACATGTAAGTTGAAAAATCAACAATAATGTTGAGCGAGTTCATGTGTAAGTGAGTAAATAAACCTTTGTAAGTATAAAAACCCTGGTATGTAGCAAATAAGGAAAAAGAGATCACCAATGGTTTGCAAGGCCATTGATATGTGTGAAGTGCAAGTAGGAAGACTCAAACCTAGCAGATTTATGCGTTGGGTACAAAGTCACCCCGAGGTCCGTTCTGTGTTGGGCCTGGGGTTGGGCTCGCTACACCCAAATAGATCTACCGCTCCTGCCCCTCGGTCCTACCTTGAGGATTAATGGCCTCAAGTTTCTGCCTACCCACTCACATGATCTGAATAGTAATAACCCTCCTTACGCTAACCATACCATGTAAAAGTACTCGTAATCATAGTAACATGTATTTCACCCCCGCAGTTAGAAAACTGAAAACAGTTAAGAGAAAAGGGGGACATGAACTCACAGTGGTGCGTCTCTACCAAGTATATCTCCTGATCAAGCAGCTGTGCGACGACCTACACGTACTAAGTCTATTAGACGGACGGCCGTGCCTTGGCTTAAGGTTTAAGTTTTTGGGAAAATAGGTAGACAACTATTTCGTGTTTATATTTTGTAAATACATGGTAATTATTTTCCTTCCCAAGGATGGGGGATTTAATACATGTGCGTTCGTAAACTTCAAAATATATTATTAAGTCTCACTTAATATATTTTATTTCTTACTTCAAAATATAATCATTAACATTTGGTAATATTATTTTTACCCTAAAATAATATTTGTATATTTCACAAAATAATCATAATCATTTTACAAGTGACGCTTATGAAAAGTATATATACTAAATACATTTATTTATCACGTTTCATTTTGTGAAATCCCACCTCCGATATTTTGTAAGTAAGTCGTGGAGAAATCTATAATTTGAAAACAAGTCAAAATGTATTTCTAACACTTGTGGTGAAAATATTTCTAAGTGTTAGGTTTTTGGAAAAATTTCGCCAGAGTTTCCTCTTTAACTGGAGGTGGCCACGCTTTCAAGCGTATCATTTTCTTTTACAAGTCAAACCAACAATTTTCTCATTCAGTAAATAAACATTATTCAAACCATCAAACTAGTCAAAATAGATGTAAATCGCAAAAATACATGAACTTGTGGTTTATCTAAAATATGAAGTAAATCCCATTACTTTTAGTGGATCTTTTGTATAAATCAATCCGGTTTCGTAAAAGTCTCGTTTTTAAAGAAAATAAATTTCCACAACTTCTTGTCAACATTTGCAAAAATAGTTCTTTCGTCAAAACTTTGTGTTACACAAGTGTCTACACACTTGTGTGTTTACAAAAGCACTTTTGGTTATGTAAGATCCGTCTTTAAAAGTATGTTTTCTCTTGACACGTGGTCCTTTGAAAATACCGCTTGTAGATCCGTAGATCTACTAGTTTTAAACACTATTTCGTAAGTAAAATCGTTTTTACACAAGTTCAAGTTTCTCGTGTGGTAGAGTTTCATCATTTAACCCTTGTTACACTTAAACAAGCTCTATGTCAT
This sequence comes from Helianthus tuberosus, assembly GCA_030545235.1. NCBI lineage: Eukaryota > Viridiplantae > Streptophyta > Magnoliopsida > Asterales > Asteraceae > Helianthus > Helianthus tuberosus. The sequence goes on from JARYGA010025032.1 coordinate 21,539, forward strand.
GGTCCATGATCATGACCAATCCGGATTAAACAATGATTCGAGCTACCACAACATAGATCGGCACTAAATAATTACACAAAACAAATCCTACAAGATTTACACAACAATCAAGCTTTTAACCATCATTTTTAGCATTTTTAGTAGACTTTTTCATATCATTTTGTATGTTCATGAGTTTTAACCGTCATATACCGTTTTAACCACTTTAAAATAGATCGAGAGTGTGTTTCAAGCAACTTACTATTAGCTCGAGGCTAGGGAAGATTCTAGTCGAAAAATGAGTGGATAAAAGCAATGAGAAGAGGTCCTTCGCGTTCCGAATGCACCAAGCCTCCTCGTATGTGATCCTCAACACTTGTATGCTCTTGGAATGAGAAGATCAAAACCGAAAAATGGATGGATGATATAGGGGTGTTCGGCCGAGAGCTCTTAGAGAGAGAGAGAGAGAGAGTTGTGAAGTTGAGTTGTGTGATGGAAATGTTAAGTGTGTTAAGCTTGGAACTTATAGACAATTATCAAGATTATTACCCAAAGGTTTATGTGTCTAATAGATATTAGACACATGTGATTTAAATAATCAAATATAGGACATGGGTGTCCCCCAAGGGGACCGAATTCGTTGGAGGGGGGGGGGGTTCTAGTCCATTTCCAACTAAGTGTTAAGTATTAGTTAAGTGATTAGGAGGTTAAACCATTTACTAGTATGTAGTGCGTTGTGACGGGTGTTAGGGTATTAGGGACCCTAACTGGCTCAGAAAAAGAAAAACTATGTTGATAGCAATATTTTTGTGTTCCGGGTATAGTCCGGTTGTTCGGTTGGATAGTAATCCGTCAAAGTGCTTAATCAAAGCTTTAAAGTGTCGTTATTATTATTTTTAGTTACACAATTTATTCCCGACACTTTGGAAAGTGTCTAGTAATATTTTTCTCATGTTTTGGCACTTTATTAGGTAGCTAAATGCTGAACTTTTATGTTAAAGTGCTGAATTTTGTACTTAGAGTACGTTTTAGGCACATCCGGTCACTGTAATCTCATTCCTAGTGACGCAGTTCTACAACCCTTATATCCCTACACTCACCACTAGTGTAGCAAACTATCTCAGGCTCTTACAGGCCTTAGAGGCAGTACTTGCCTGGTGCTAGTTATGACAGCACGTTTAAGAGGTTATCCGTTCATTGTGCTACTGTGCTTTTGGTGCATCAAGGTTGTCACAAAGTTGCTGTAAGCAAAACATGAAGTGACAACAAGTAAAGTATGATGCAAGTAAGTACATGTATCAGTATTCAAGTAGCAGTTTATCCACAAGTTCAAGTAAGCACAGCAATTAAGCAGTAATCAATTATTAATTAAGTTATACGGATACCTAGTTTAGTGAGGGTTGTCACATTCTCCCCCCGTTAGAAAAATTTCGTCCCGAAATTTTAAGTTCTGCTTGTAGATGCAGGGTTCTTAGGAAATAGGTGGGGGTATTTCTCTTTCATCCGGTCCTCACGCTCCCAGGTGTATTCAGGACCATGTCTGGCATTCCAACGAACCTTGACGAGCTTGACACTTCTCCGGCGGGTCTTGTTTACTTTCCAATCCGTAACCTCCACCGGTTCTTCAACGAAATGGAGCGTGTCGTCAACATGAATCTCGTCGGTGGGAATGGAAATGGTATCTTGAGTTGGACTTTTCTTCAGGTTGGATACATGAAATGTATCGTGAACTCCATTCAGCTCGGCAGGTAAGTCCAGCTTGTATGCTACTAGCCCTATTCTTTCCAAAATTCTGAAAGGGCCAATGTTACGCGGATTTAACTTCCCACGCTTTCCGAAGCGTGCCACACCCTTCCAGGGTGAAACTTTCAACAAAACCATATCTCCAAATTGGAATTCCAAGTGTTTCCGGTTTGGATCTGCATAGGCTTTCTGTGTTTCGCGAGCTGCTTCGATCCGCTTTCGAATCTGCGCAATCTTGTCTGTCATCTCTTGGACGATTTTGGGACCAACAAGCTGCCTATCACCTGCGTCAGCCCAGCATAGGGGTGATCGGCACTTGCGTCCGTAAAGAGCTTCGAATGGAGCGGCTCCAATACTGGTGTGGTAGCTGTTGTTGTATGAAAATTCGACCAATGGTAAATGTTTATCCCAGCTACCGCCCAAATCCATAACACATGCTCTCAGCATATCTTCCAAGGTCTGAATAGTCCGCTCGCTTTGACCGTCGGTCTGAGGGTGAAAAGCAGTGCTCAGATTTAATTGTGAGCCAAAAGCTTCTTGGAAGGATTGCCATATCCTTGATATGAAACGTCCATCTCTATCAGAGATGATCGAGAGAGGTACTCCATGGCGCGTGACGATTTCTCGCATGTAAATGTCTGCTAGTTTGCTGGTGTTATCCTTCTCTTTGATTGGCAGAAAGTGTGCGGACTTTGTTAATCGGTCCACTATTACCCAAATAGTGTCATGGCCTCTTGGCGTTCTTGGCAACTTTGTAATAAAATCCATGGAGATTTGTTCCCATTTCCATTTGGGAATCTCAGGTTGTTGCAGAAGTCATGAAGGCTTCTGGTATTCCGCTTTCACCTTAGCACATGTTAGACACTTGCTCACATAAACAGCAACATCGCCCTTCATCCTAGGCCACCAATAGTAAGCCTTGAGATCTTGATACATCTTATCCGCTCCTGGATGGATAGAGTACCGTGATTTGTGAGCTTCATCAAAAACAACTTTCCTTAAACCACCAAATAGAGGAACCCAAATCCTTTTCTCCAAACATAACGTTCCTTCCTCGTTTGGCACCAATAGCTTCTCCATCCCACGGAGATATTCTTCTTCCAGATTTCTTTCCTTAAGAGCTTCTTTTTGCGCGGCATGAATGCGCAAGGAAAGATCGGTTTGGATAATCATTTCTAAAGCCCTAACCCTTATGGGCTTGATCCTCTCTTTTCGACTTAGGGCGTCGGCAACCACATTCGCCTTCCCTGGATGATACTTTATCTCGCAATCGTAATCATTCAACAACTCAACCCATCGTCTTTGTCTCATATTCAACTCCTTCTGGTTGAATATGTGTTGTAGGCTCTTATGATCTGTAAAAATTGTACATTTCGTACCATATAGGTAGTGTCTCCAGATCTTTAAAGCAAATATCACTGCGCCTAGCTCCAAATCGTGCGTGGTATAGTTCTTCTCATGTACCTTCAACTGACGTGATGCGTAAGCAATAACCTTCTGGCGTTGCATCAACACGCAACCCAATCCTTGACGCGAGGCGTCACAGTATACCACGAAATCGTCAGTACCTTCCGGTAGTGCTAGAATTGGCGCATTGCAGAGCTTATCCTTCAACAGCTGAAACGCTTCCTCCTGTTTGATTCCCCAATCAAACTTCTTATCTTTCTGGGTGAGGAGCGTTAATGGTTGAGCGATCTTCGAAAAATCCTCAATGAACCTTCGATAGTAGCCAGCCAAACCCAAGAATTGTCGAATCTCGGTTGGCGTCTTTGGCGTTTCCCAACTCTTGATTGCTTCGATCTTGGTTGGATCCACATGGATTCCATTTCCATTAACCACGTGTCCAAGAAACTGGACTTCACGTAGCCAAAACTCGCACTTGGAGAATTTGGCATACAGCTGCTCTTTCTTCAGCAGCTCCAAAATAGCTCTTAGATGCTGTTCGTGCTCAGCCTTTGTCCTTGAATAAATCAAGATGTCGTCGATAAACACAATCACGAATTTGTCCAAGTACGACTTGCAAACTCTATTCATCAAATCCATAAAGACTGCAGGTGCGTTTGTCAAACCAAACGGCATAACAAGGAACTCGTAGTGTCCATAACGAGTTCTGAAGGCTGTCTTCGGGATACTCTCCTCTTGTATCCTTAACTGATGGTATCCTGATCGCAAATTGATCTTTGAGTAAAAGCTTGAACCTTGCAGTTGATCAAACAGATCATCAATTCTTGGCAGAGGATATCTATTCTTGATCGTTAGCTTGTTCAGCTCCTGGTAGTCTATGCACATACGAAAACTACCGTCCTTCTTTTTGACAAACAGGACCGGAGCTCCCCAAGGCGAGAAGCTTGGTCGGATAAATCCCTTGTCTAACAACTCTTGAAGTTGTGTCGACAATTCTTGCATCTCAGACGGGGCAAGTCTATAAGGTGCCTTAGCCACAGGCGCGACGCCTGGGACTAAATCGATGTGAAACTCCACTTGCCTCTGAGGCGGCAGTCCAGGCAAGTCCTCCGGGAAGACTTCCGGATACTCCCTCGCGACAGGGATGTCTTCGATCTTCAGTTCTGCAGCTTTCTTGTCTACAATGTGTGCCAGGAAGGCAGCACATCCCTTCTGTAAACACTTCCGCGCTTTGAGGCAGCTGATGATTCTTAAAGGCGTATCACGCTTTTCGCCATGAACCACAATCGTTTCACCATCTTCGGTCGGGATACGAACGACCTTTTCGTGGCAAACAATTTCTGCCTTGTTTCTTGATAACCAATCCATTCCTACTACCACGTCAAAGCTCCCCAGCTGGACCGGTAGTAGATCCAAAGCAAACTCGCGTTCTCCCAACTCGATTGCACAACCTCTGATCACTTCATTGGCTTCTACTAACTTCCCATTAGCCAATTCGATCGAGTAGGGAATATCTAACTTACTAGCGGCTAAACCAAGCATATTCTTAAATTCTAATGATACGAAGCTATAGTCGGCACCAGTATCAAATAAAACGGATGCATAGCGTTGGTTTACAGGGAACGTACCAGTAACGACATTGGGGTCCTGGAGCGCCTCCCTCGCTTCGATATGGAACACTCTTCCACGGGCTTGGTTCAACTCTGGGCAGTTCCTCTTAAAGTGCCCAATATCACCACAGTTAAAGCATCCAAGTCTTTGCCCGTTTCCACCTCCATTTCCAGCTTGGTTATTCCTTTGGTTATGATTCACAGCGCCTGTTTGATTCGCATTGTTGCCTCGATTCCCATTACCTCCATTGTTTCCTTGTGGGCGATTTCCAATTCCACCCCGGTTATTGTTTCTATTTCCAAATCCTCCTTGGCCTCCCTGACCAATAGTGGCCCAACAAGAATCCTTCAAGTGGCCAGGTTTCCCACATGCTTCACATACCTTCAAACCACATCGGCCAGAATGGTGACGCTGGCAGGTGTTGCACTTGGGCTGGGTGCCCATATATCCATTTCCTTTCTTTCCACCACCAGCTGTAACCTGACCTGGCGCGTTTGGCTCTCCTTTCTTAACAACACCACTAGTGCCTTGCTTAAAGTTCAAGAACTTCCTTTTGTTACCTCCGGATGACTCGACGTGAGTCTCTTTCTTCTTTTGGTCAACATCAGAAAACTTGTTTAGGCGGATCGCCTCCTCAGTGTGAGCTACGCTCAAATCGATTGCCTCAGTAATTGTTGCAGGCTTGGAGGAGGTCACCATGCTTATGATTTGAGGTGCTAATCCCCAAATGAAGCATTCAATCCGCTTGAATTCTGGAGTGACCATATAGGGTACCACATGCGACAGGTCGTGGAACCTCTGAACATATTCCGCGATCCTCGGACCTTCCATCTTCAAATGCCAGAACTCAGTTTCCAATCTTTGGATTTCAGCGCGAGAACAATACTTTTTGCGCATTAGTTCCTTCAGTTCGGTCCATGTTAGTGCGTAGGCAGCAGCTTCACCAAGTGTCTGTACTTGCAAATTCCACCAAGATAGGGCTCCATCCAGAAATAGCCCAGAAATGTAGGTGACTTGCTGGTTCGGTGCACATTTGCTCATGCGTAGAACAGATTCAGTCTTCTCGGCCCAACGAACAAAAGCGACAGCACCTCCGGTGCCATCAAAGTTGACAGGCTTGCAGTCTAAAAACTGCTTGTAGGTGCACCCTGCACATACGTTACAACATATGAATGGCATTAGCATCCTTGCTAGAGATATCCAATTAGATCATGGTATGTCTTAATGACTTAGTATAACCATGAGGTGGATTGTTGTTGCCATTGTTGTTTGAGCTGCTTCCGCTGGGTCCTCCTTGCGAGGCGGCGTATTGCGCGATGGCAGCAGCGATGACTTGTTGGAGTTCTGCCTCATTGGTAGGCATCGGCGTTTGACGTCTAGGCGGCATCTTCTAAAAGATGGGTTCACGTCGGTCAGGCCATAATAAAGATCCCATGTTATAATACGTACGCTTTATTATGATAGTAATAGTACATAACATCTCATGTTATAATCATATCAATCACACAACATCCCATGTTATAAAACATAAATAATCAATCAAAACATCACATATGATGAGAACACTGCGATTGCCATATATCGAGACCACATAGTAAGTGTACAGGTACATAATAGTGTCATACATCATCATCGACTAAGGGCTACATCACCCTAGTCCAAAAGAATATCAAATCAGTGTCAATACATCCCATATACATGATCAACAAAAGTCAGAATCAAAATGCAGTCTCCAAAAATGTTGTGCAGTCAAAACAATCGCCGTCTTCTCACCAGCGTCTACCCATGCTGTACTAAGGATGCCCTAAACTGATGGTGGTGGAGGAGGGGGAAAATGGGTGTAGAACAAACGACGCAAATGGAGCCAGTCCTCCTCCATGGCTCTCTGGGTACGCAACAAAGAAGCAACCTGCTCCTCAAGTGCCAAAAGGCGTGCAACATAGTCAGGTAACAATGGTCGAGGGTGCTGCGAAGAAGCAGGGTGGGTCTGACCCTGACACTGGCAAGGCGGTGGCTGAGCTCTCTCAAGCTCCTGAATACGCCGTGTGAGTGCCTCCTGCTGGACAACAAACGACATCAGAACATCCTCAATAGAATACCCCATATGGAAAGAATGGTAGGGGTCGGTCGGTGGCATAACAGAAGGTGACGTCCAGAGAAACGGCTCGCTGGCTGGATCAAAAGGTGGCACAAAGAATGGTGGTACAGGGGGAATAGTAGGTGAAGACTGTGGCATAACTGGAATAGATGTCGGCATATGTCCAAAAGGATGAGCCGAGGAACCCTCTCCAGGTCGAGCTGGAGGTGTGTACTGTGCAAATGAAAAAGAGAAATCAACGTGACGTGCATCGGTGGTATGAGGAGGAATAGGTGGAAGCTCATCATCTGCAGGAATCCACCCATGCTGGGCGAGCTCATCTCGTGGGGCAATCTGTGCCTCAAAAAGTGCTCGATCAAACTGTACAGGCATAGGGCCAAGGTGAGGTGCAACGAGAGGGTCAGCAGGTATATCAGCGATAAGTGGGGGATCAACATGATCAGCAGCAATAACATGGTCGCCCTCCAGTAGTGGTGCATCACCAGGGTGATCAACAATGGGTAGGTCAGCAATCACAGGATCAATGGGCATGCCAGCATGAGCAGGGTCATGCTCAAACACTGGGTCAGGAGCAGGGTCCAGTAGCTACTCGGGATCAACGAACTCCATATCAAAATCTGCATGATCAGCGAATGCAGGGTCAACTGGGTCTACTGGGTCAACCATAGGCTGATCCAAGTGGATGAACTCTATCTCCTGGTCCGGGTCGTATCCAAGGGGAAAAACAGGGTCTGAATCCTCATCGAGGTCGTGATCGAAAGCAAATCTAGAAGCAGAGGCAGCAGATGATGCCCTGTCAGGATCTGAACCGTGTGAATAGTGTTGTGCGCTCCGAGTGTGTGACGGTGCGGAGGCCACAGACTCGAAGGAGTCTGGGGCGGGTGAGTGTGCAGGTGACTCCTCAGCTGGAGCATCTGCGAGTAGCAAAAGACCACCGTCAGCTAGAAGGGCCTCGCCCTCAACATCGTCCTCCAGGAGCTCATCATCAAATAGATCGAAGTCATCGTCATCGTCGGCGTCTCAGACTGCTCTTCCTAGTCCCACTAGCCTCCCAGACTGCTCTTCCTAGTCCCACTAGCCAACCAGCCTCCCAGACTGCTCTTCCTAGTCCCACTAGCCAAATTCTCCCAGCCTCTCAGACTGCTCTTCCTAGTCCCACTAGCCTCCCAGCCTCCCAGACTGCTCTTCCTAGTCCCACTAGTCTCCCAGCCTCTCAGACTGACTCCCTAGTCCCACTAGACAACTACCTCAGCCTCCCAGACCGAGCCTCAGCCTCCCAGGCTGAGCCTATAACTAACAAATAAAATGTGCTCAACATTTGTTTGTAAAAAGTTTTGGATCTGGACTTAAGTGGTATGCAGTGTAAGAATGTTTTCGTGAGAGCCCTAGTGATCATAGTCTAGACTCGAGAAGGAATCCTAGTTCGCTATGATCAGAGCTCTGATACCAAGCTGTCACACCCTGGCTTTGCGGAAGCGTGGTTATTTTGGTGTGACTTCTTAATACCATAGCTTAATCATAACAAGCTATATGAAATAAAAACCATGCAAGATCATCCATAGATTTAAGTTTTAAAACCGAAGTAACATAACATTGTCTTAGGGACTACAACACCATAACATAAAACATTGTTTTGAAAGACATAAACATCAACATGAATAAAACGCAGTTTAAGATTTATGACTCGTCCAGGAAAAAGTCACATTTCCTAAACCGGGATGACCTCGGAACCCATATGCAGCGGGAAAACATAACATACCGCGCCAGATCTTTAATTCCCTGAAATACATGTAAGTTGAAAAATCAACAATAATGTTGAGCGAGTTCATGTGTAAGTGAGTAAATAAACCTTTGTAAGTATAAAAACCCTGGTATGTAGCAAATAAGGAAAAAGAGATCACCAATGGTTTGCAAGGCCATTGATATGTGTGAAGTGCAAGTAGGAAGACTCAAACCTAGCAGATTTATGCGTTGGGTACAAAGTCACCCCGAGGTCCGTTCTGTGTTGGGCCTGGGGTTGGGCTCGCTACACCCAAATAGATCTACCGCTCCTGCCCCTCGGTCCTACCTTGAGGATTAATGGCCTCAAGTTTCTGCCTACCCACTCACATGATCTGAATAGTAATAACCCTCCTTACGCTAACCATACCATGTAAAAGTACTCGTAATCATAGTAACATGTATTTCACCCCCGCAGTTAGAAAACTGAAAACAGTTAAGAGAAAAGGGGGACATGAACTCACAGTGGTGCGTCTCTACCAAGTATATCTCCTGATCAAGCAGCTATGCGACGACCTACACGTACTAAGTCTATTAGATGGACGGCCGTGCCTTGGCTTAAGGTTTAAGTTTTTGGGGAAATAGTTAGACAACTATTTCGTGTTTATATTTTGTAAATACTTGGTAATTATTTTCCTTCCCAAGGATGGGGGATTTAATACATGTGCGTTCGTAAACTTCAAAATATATTATTAAGTCTCACTTAATATATTTTATTTCTTACTTCAAAATATAATCATTAACATTCGGTAATATTATTTTTACCCTAAAAATAATATTTGTATATTTCACAAAATAATCATAATCATTTTACAAGTGACGCTTATGAAAAGTATATATACTAAATACATATATTTATCACGTTTCATTTTGTGAAATCCCACCTCCGATATTTTGTAAATAAGTCGTGGCGAAATCTATAATTTGAAAACAAGTCAAAATGTATTTCTAACACTTATGGTGAAAATATTTCTAAGTGTTAGGTTTTTGGAAAAATTTCGCCAGAGTTTCCTTTGTAACTGGAGGTGGCCACGCTTTCAAGCGTATCATTTTGTTTTACAAGTCAAACCAACAATTTTCTCATTCAGTCAATAAACACTATTCAAACCATCAAACTAGTCAAAATAGATGTAAATCGCAAAAATACATGAACTTGTGGTTTATCTAAAATATGAAGTAAATCCCATTACTTTTAGTGGATCTTTTGTATAAATCAATCCGGTTTCGTAAAAGTCTCGTTTTTAAAGAAAATAAATTTCCACAACTTCTTGTCAACATTTGCAAAAATAGTTCTTTCGTCAAAACTTTGTGTTACACAAGTGTCTACACACTTGTGTGTTTACAAAAGCACTTTTGGTTATGTAAGATCCGTCTTTAAAAGTATGTTTTCTCTTGACACGTGGTCCTTTGAAAATACCGCTTGTAGATCCGTAGATCTACTAGTTTTAAACACTATTTCGTAAGTAAAATCGTTTTTACACAAGTTCAAGTTTCTCGTGTGGTAGAGTTTCATCATTTAACCCTTGTTACACTTAAACAAGCTCTATGTCATGGTCCATGATCATGACCAATCCGGGTTAAACAATGATTCGAGCTACCACAACATAGATCGGCACTAAATAATTACACAAAACAAATCCTACAAGATTTACACAACAATCAAGCTTTTAACCATCATTTTTAGCATTTTTAGTAGACTTTTTCATATCATTTTGTATGTTCATGAGTTTTAACCGTCATATACCGTTTTAACCACTTTAAAATAGATCGAGAGTGTGTTTCAAGCAACTTACTACTAGCTCGAGGCTAGGGAAGATTCTAGTCGAAAAATGAGTGGATAAAAGCAATGAGAAGAGGTCCTTCGCGTTCCGAATGCACCAAGCCTCCTCGTATGTGATCCTCAACACTTGTATGCTCTTGGAATGAGAAGATCAAAACCGAAAAATGGATGGATGATATAGGGGTGTTCGTCCGAGAGCTCTTAGAGAGAGAGAGAGAGAGAGTTGTGAAGTTGAGTTGTGTGATGGAAATGTTAAGTGTGTTAAGCTTGGAACTTATAGACAATTATCAAGATTATTACCCAAAGGTTTATGTGTCTAATAGATATTAGACACATGTGATTTAAATAATCAAATATAGGACATGGGTGTCCCCCAAGGGGACCGAATTCGTTGGAGGGGGGGGGGGGGTTCTAGTCCATTTCCAACTAAGTGTTAAGTATTAGTTAAGTGATTAGGAGGTTAAACCATTTACTAGTATGTAGTGCGTTGTGACGGGTGTTAGGGTATTCAGGGACCCTAACTGGCTCAGAAAAAGAAAAACTATGTTGATAGCAATATTTTTGTGTTCCGGGTATAGTCCGGTTGTTCGGTTGGATAGTAATCCGTCAAAGTGCTTAATCAAAGCTTTAAAGTGTCGTTATTATTATTTTTAGTGACACAATTTATTCCCGACACTTTGGAAAGTGTCTAGTAATATTTTTCTCATGTTTTGGCACTTTATTAGGTAGCTAAATGCTGAACTTTTATGTTAAAGTGCTGAATTTTGTATTTAGAGTACGTTTTAGGCACATCCGGTCACTGTAATCTCATTCCTAGTGACGCAGTTCTACAACCCTTATATCCCTACACTCACCACTAGTGTAGCAAACTATCTCAGGCTCTTACAGGCCTTAGAGGCAGTACCTGCCTGGTGCTAGTTATGACAGCACGTTTAAGAGGTTATCCGTTCATTGTGCTACTGTGCTTTTGGTGCATCAAGGTTGTCAGAAAGGTGCTGTAAGCAAAACATGAAGTGACAGCAAGTAAAGTATGATGCAAGTAAGTACATGTATCAGTATTCAAGTAGCAGTTTATCCACAAGTTCAAGTAAGCACAACAATTAAGCAGTAATCAATTATTAATTAAGTTGTACGGATACCTGGTTTAGTGAGGGTTGTCACACTTGGTGTATTCACGCCAACTCCATGGCTTTGCAATTCCTCTAGGGCTAACACTTGTTTCTTCGGAATTCAAGCATTCCGTTTCAACAACCCTTTTTCATTTAACATTTATTGTTTGACCCATATTCCGGGTTCTTATACTTAGATTAATATCACCAAATCATTGGTATGGTACAATTTATCATTTAACACAGTATAAGACTTTCAAGTCTCTACTCTCGTGATTCTTTTGAAAACCTCATTTTGACCCGTTTGGTTATTTAGTGAAAACCATCACTTCATTGACTAACCAAACTAAATACCAAATCTTTACTTTGACCCGTTTGATGGTCGAGTGTACTTCGCCACTTTAACAACGCATCAAACACATCCAATTTACTACAACACCATTCACACATCATACTAATTATTTACACATAATTTTAACGGGGCTAATGCCACGTACCTTTAAAGCACACCTTTTCCGCGGGTATCACTTCCGGCGTGTCCACTTGACGTTCCGGATTCCTTGCCTAAAGAGTTCAATTCATAACAAGATTAGAACTCTCTTTCATAAGCTTTAACGCATTCATTCATAACATATGCAAATCTGCATTTTTAGAAATCTTTAACATTTTAACCCTCATTTAGGCGTTTTATCAAACACCTTGCGGGTCAGATTTCTACATGATTTAAACCAAGTTCATAACTTGTATTTATCACTCAAATTAACTTAAATTAGACAATATACACATATTTTAACATCACCATTTAGAATTTCCCTCATAATTTCTGTTTACACTAGAACAAGAGTTTTAATCCTAGTGTTCATCAAGTTCTACAAGCATACTAATCACCCACTATGGTGATTTTAATTTATACAACAATCATGCAAGAATTTGACAAGAAATCTTCTAGGGCTTGTCCCTAAACCTTACATTACTTCCAATTTCATGTTTACAACACATAATCAAGCTCTACATTCGATTTTGATCACATGCATGAACTTTGAATCAAATGAAAATGACCTAATTCAGCATACCTTATGACCCCCTTGACGAGGTGATCACGATTCCATGTTTAGATTTCGATTTCTACTGGATTTTGACCTTCAATTTAAGAGTTTAGCAGATTTTTAGGTTTTGGAAGTGTGGGTGTCGCCCCCTTGTGTTCCTTGATCGACCAGACTCCAAAATGGAGTGTTTTTGTTTTTGTTTTACTAATTATTAGTAATTTAAGTTTCAACTTTGACAACCTTGGTCCCTCCTCTCTTATTTAGTTTACATCTTTGATCTTTTAACTCATGTCTTGTGTTACCACAAGACTTCTAACTAACTGGGTTATTTATCCTAGTTAGTTTATTCTTGTATATTATATACATTATAATTCTAATATAAAGATTTGAAATTTCGGGATGTTACAGTCCATTCCTCCTCTTCCGAGAGCTCCCTGTCTTCCAAGGCCATTCTCCATCTAATATGCATTATTTAGAAGTATATATAGATATTGTATTATCCTATGTCAACTTACGTACATAGGTTATTAAAAAAATTTATTAATATTTTTATTTATTATAATATTTTTCTTACAAAATCTAGTTATACTTCTATTTTTTTAATTTTATTTATTTGAGTGCAATAACTATTGTTGAAAAATGCATTTAGGGGCATTTAATTAGAAATTTATTAAATAATGTATTAATATGTCTTAAACTTTAAGGTAAAATTATAAGTTGATTAAATAATGTATTTATATGTCCTAAACTTTAAGGTAAATTACATTGATATCCTACTCAAATAAAGTTAATTACATTATAGGAGTTAATATCCCCACACCCTCCCCTGAGTCTCTCTCTATATATACATAGATATATAGAGAGATAGAGCGAAAAAAGTGTGGCAATAAGATTTTAGGGGTTTGGGAAGTAGGGATGAGCATGGTGTGGTTCGGTTCAGTTTATTGCCTATAACTGAAACCATAACCGCACACTTCGGTTATCAAAAAATCATAACCGTTCGGTTTCGTGAATCGATTATTTATGGTTAATGCGGTTCGGTTCGATTATAGGTCAGTTTTTTTAATCGTTTCTAAAGTAAGGCTTTAAATGTGAGGGTTATGCAAAATTCATGCGCAAAAAATTAATATACACAGTTAAACCTTGTAGAATTATCAATTATATTTCACTACCATATGCATATTGAATTCCAAAACAAAAGTAACACGTGTAGACACGTAGAAGCATACATACAAACACAAAGTGGCCAGAGTTTTAAATTCAATGAGGTTAGGTCATGGTTAAAAGACTTAAACACTTCACCAAAAAAAACATATGGATTGGGTCATGGTTAAACACTTACATACTAACTTAAAAACCTATGGTCCTATGGATTCAGCCATGTTTAAAACATTCAGTTCGGTTCGATTATTTGTGGTTATGAAACTAAGAAAATTGATCTCACTCATTTTCCAAAAAAATTTACGTTGAAAAATATATCTAAAAGTATGCACGTAAAAAATGTTTTTTTTAAAACAAAAACGTATTATATTTGATCTGACTTGTTTCCAGAATAAAAGTTTACGTCAAATAGAGAAAATTGAATTCATACCGACACGTGCATAAAAATGCACGTTAAAATAGTTTTTTTAAGTAAATGAAGTATAGGGGTAAACTCGAAACAAATTATGTTTAGTAAAAATTTTAATAGGTTAAACACGTTTGTAAAATCGTGCCAAGTTGCCCCAATGCTACACCAACAAAAATAGAAGAGCTCGTAAAATAAAATAATTAAAAAAGAAAAAATAACATTGAACGAAAAACAGATGTAAAATCGTTGAATCACGAACACCCATTGTAACGTGTTAATGCGAAGAAATTAGACCAAACGTTAAACGTAGAAAGAAAAAACTTAGTCGATTTAGGATCCACACATTTGAACGAACCTGTCAAACGAAGAATAATAAGCGCGTTGCGATGGGCCTGTCAAACGGAAAAAAAAAACAAACAAAATACGTTGAACCCCACACACACACATGTTGCAGCGTGTTGACTCGCAAAATTCTGAAAGAAGGTAAAACGAAAAGCTTGCGAAAGATGAAACGTATAGGGGACCAAAGTTGAAAATAAAAAAAGTGTTGGTGTTAAATTGCAAAATATGAAAGTCTTTGGGTTAAAAGTAAAAAAATCAAAAAGGTTAAAATTAAAAGATAAAAACCTTTAGATAAAAAATGAAAAATCATTTTTTTAAGAGTTAATTACACAAATGGGTCATGTGGTTTATAGCTAATTTCGCCTTTGGGTACTAACTTTTTTTTTAACATGTTTAGGTCTTATGGTTTCAATTTTGTAACACCTTTGGGTACTAACACCAAAATTAGTTAATTAATGACCAAAATGCCCTTGCATTTTTTTTTAAGTTTATCAATGTAACACATTTGGGTACTAACACCTAATTTTATTTAAGTTTAAATCAATTTTATAAAATCTATTTATTTTTTTTATTTTCATCTTTTTATTATATTTCTCTATTAACATAAAGTTTATTTATTTTTTTATTTTCATGTTTTTATTAAATTTCTTATTTAACATAAAATCTACTAGGTACACCAGTAAAATCTACTAGCTATATAGTTTTATGTAAATTAAATATCTTACTCGTTTTAAATAATCTAAACCTTACTCGTTTTCAATTTTGGATAGATAATACTAAATATAGAAACTGTATAAGTTCTAAAATAGTAAAATGTAAATGAACAAAAAAACGAGTTAAAAAAAGCTTTAATTATATGAAAGATATTTATTATTATCAATTATATCTATCCAAAATTTATTATTATCAAAGATATTTATTATTTATTACTATCCAAAATAATTGATAATAAATATCTTTGATAATAATAAATTTTGGATAGATATAATTGATAATAATAAATATCTTTCATGAAAAAAATTAAACTTTTTTTTAACTCGTTTTTTTTTTTTTTTTTTTTGTAACGTGTTGTTACATAAAGGCTTAATTTTGTAAAGGCTTAATTACATAAAGGCTTAATTTTTTTTTCATGAAAGATATTTATTATTATCAATCATATATATCCTAAATTTATTATTATCAAAGATATTTATTATTTATTACTATCCAAAGTAATTGATAATAAATATCTTTGATAATAGTAAATTTTGGATAGATATAATTGATAATAATAAATATCTTTGATAATAATAAATTTTGGATAGATATAATTGATAAAAATAAATATCTTTCATGAAAATAATTGATAATAAATATCTTTGATAATAATAAATTTTGGATAGATATAATTGATAATAATAAATATTTTTCATGAAAATAATTGATAATAAATATCTTTGATAATAATAAATTTTGGATAGATATAATTGATAATAATAAATATCTTTCATAAATATTTTTAATAATAATAAATTTTGGATAGATTTTATGTTAAATAAGAAATTTAATAAAAATATGAAAATAAAAAAATAAATAGACTTTATGTTAATAAAGAAATATAATAAAAAGATAAAAATAAAAAAAATAAATAGATTTTATAAAATTAATTTAAACTTAAATAAAATTAGGTGTTAGTACCCAAATGAGTTACATTGATAAACTTAAAAAAATGCAAAGGCATTTTGGTCATTAATTAACTAATTTTGGTGTTAGTACCCAAAGGTGTTACAAAACTGAAACCATAAGACCTAAACATGTTAAAAAAAGTTAGTACCCAAAGGCGAAATTAGCTATAAACCACAGGACCCATTTGTGTAATTAACTCTTTTTTTAAAGACTCCCCATACATATGGTACAGCAACATAAAGCAACAAAATATTGCTTATTTATAGTATGAAAATGTGTCTTAAACTTTAAGGTAAATCACAATGATACTCTCGTCAAATAAAGGTAAATTACATTATTCTCCATCTAATATGCAATTATATAGTAGTATATAGATATTGTATTTCCAAGCTACCTAGGTCAACTGTGTTTTAAACCATTATTTATGAATAAGGGGTGTCTCATTGTGTTGTTACGTACCTAGGTTTATTGCCAAAACGATTTGGCCAAAACACGTTCTCATCCTTATTAAAAAATCGGTATTAAAAAACTAAACCGGTTTTGAATTCACCAATATACGTGAACATTAACACGTTAAAAATTATTATTAATATTTTTTATCTGTTATAATATTTTCTTAAAGGATCTAGTAATATTTCTAGTTTTTCTTTTTATTTTGTTTATATGACTCCAATAACTAGTGTTGAGAAAATGCATTTTGTTTTAAACTATAATTTCTGAATAAAGTGGTATTATATTGTGTTGTTACGTACCTAGGTTTATTTCCAAACTGATTTTACCAAAAATTCTTATTCTTATCCTTATTAATAATTTTTTAGTATAAGTTAGAATGAGATTCAAAATTAGTGAAAGTTGAAAAAAAGGTGAAAACCAATAAAAAAAAGTTTTAAAAAATTATTATAACTCAAACTAGAAAACATAAAATATTATTTTATTTTAGAGTGAATTACAAGTTTTGTCCTTTATCTATATACCAAATTTCAGGCGATGTCTTTTATCTTTAAAATTGACTAGTTTTGTAATTATTGTTTCAAAATTTTGCACGATGTGTCCTTTGTCCCTAATCCAGTTACTTTTTTTTATTAAATCAGATCATGTGCGAGGCACATGAGGGTAGGGCTGACAAATCGTGTCTTATCGGGTTTAACATGTCTCTAACGACGCAAATAACATAAGTATTAAACATGAATACAATATGTTTAACTACTTTATATCTCATGTTTATAACACAGTTGTATGTTTTATGTACCAAGGAGAAGAATTGAGTGATCGTAGCCTCCTAGTTGTATTTACTTTTTAAAAAGAGTAAAATACCCGGATAGTCCCCGTGGTTTTGTCAAATAACACCTATAGTCCCTAACTTTTGAAAATTACACATGTGCTCCTTGTGGTTTAACAGTTTGTTACTCAGATAGTCCTTGGAGTGGATGTCCGTTAGTTTTCTCCGTTAAATCTATGTAAAATGACCAAAATACCCTTAGTATTAAATTAAAATACTAAAATTAGATATATACCCCTACCCCCACCCCCACCCACCTCCTTCTTCTAAAAAACCCCAATCGTCTGTCTCTCATCTCCCTCGTCTTCATCTGCATAAGCTGCACCAGATTAATTCGCTGATCAATCCCACCCGTTTCATCTGAGGATCTTGCAAATCAGAAGGTGAAAAGGAAGCATAATATGAGTTGAAGGTTTGGTCTCGAGCCCATGGGTTGGAGAAGATGATGACGTGCGGGCGGAACGGTGGCGGCGTGATGTCAAGACGATGATGTGTAATAAAGAAAGAACGGTTGCAGATCTAAGCCCATCTTTTTCATCTTTCAAGATCTGAGCCATGAGTTGTGAGCCGGATCTGAGCCGGTTCCAAAAACAAAATGTTTTTCAAGTACAAATCTTCTTCACAGATCCAAAGCTTCCAACGTTTTTTGGGCACAGTAAGTCTGTTAATTTTGCAAATATATATAAATGGGGTTTGAATTTTGACTACCATTACACTCGAATCTGCATTCAACCAAGTAGGAATTTTTATGTTAAGCCTTTTGTTTTTAGTTTGTTTTATGTGGATTTTTCAATTTTTGATGGAATTATAATTTTTTTTTGCACGATGTACAAGTTCTTGTGTTTAAAATATAATTGTGTCGAGTTTAGTTTGTTTTTGTTATTTAGTCGGTTATCTAGTGGTAGAAAGCATGACTGACAAAGAAGATGGTGGATGAAGGTGTGACAACTCGAGTTTCAGACATTTCTTATTCGCATTTATTACGCGTTTACTGCCTAGTCGTTTGACTTGTTTGTCTTGTAACTGTTACGTTGGATTATAAAGTGGGATGTTGTTTGCATGCTATCTGTTTAACGTGACTTGATTGCTTGATGTTACTTGATGAAACACTTAGATTAATTCACTATGCACACTCGACGAAACAAGAAATGTTTCACCAGTTAAGCTACTCGATGAAACTGGAATCTGTTTCATCAACCACTCGACGAAACAGGTCTGTTTCGCCGAGCCCAGTTTCACCGAAGCCCAGTTCGGGCCCAGAACGTTATTTCGTGTATATAAGTGGTACTAGGGTTATTCATCGACACTTTTTGCAAACCAGAAAAACCTAGAAGCACTGTGTCGGCAATCTAGGAACAACCAGAGACCTGTTATCAATTCCATTGTTGTTTCGATTAGTACCTCGTAACTTCTTGATTAATCGCTCATCCATGTGATGTGTATTATGTAAATCGATGATTAGGCTTGCTAATTTATATTTTTATGAAACGGTTATGAATATATGTGCATGATGTTCTTGATTTCGATATACATGGTTAATCAGATGCGTAACTCTATGTGAAACTTAATACGATCGAATACTCGGTTTTAGATGTTGTTAATGTGATCTGGTTCTGAATGCACGTTAGCATCTTAATAAGGCTCGATGATGTGATGTTTTATGTTAATTGATTCGTGTACGCATAACCTAGGGTTCATGCTAGACGTTAAGAACTGTGATGCTTATGTTATGATGATGCGATGATGAATTATGTGAACGAATGATTTCTGCATGATTGATGATTTGCTGATGACGGCTGATAGCATGATTAGGGTTTCTGTGTTATTGCGTAACTGATGTCACTGATTTCCACGTAACTGACCTTCGATGAAACAGACATCTTAGACGAAACACAGGTGACGGTGAAACAGAATGTGTTTCACCGAGACCCTGAACGATGAAACAGAATGTGTTTCGTCAATATATGTGTTTCACCGATATGTGTTTCACCGATTTGTGTTTCACCAAATGTGTAATCAGCACAGTAACCTACTTTAATTCTGTTTAGAAGTTAACCGGGTTAGTTAACTGCTGTTAAGTGTAACCATCTTATGTCTGATCTCAAATACGTGCTATGTGCTACTTGTTTATCACTGTGTGTTTATATGTGAACACAAACTGATTATGTATACGTGCGTACTATAGGACGTGATTGATTAATTGAGTACATACTTAGCATACCGAGCAAACCAAGGTGAGTTCACACTCTTACCAAGGCATGGGATTCCCGGGGTTGGGAATGGGTTGAATGATTCTTATACTTACATGATTAATGGAATTATTCCTCGGGAGGGGAAGGTTATTGGTAGATACGGCTAGACTAGTGATACATATACTCTCTCTTCGCAAACACGCCGGGATTGGCCGCGATAATAGAACAACCTTCGCAAACATGCCTAGAATGGCCGCGAACTATACTTTAATCTTCGCAAACATGCCGGGTGGGCCGCGATACAAATATACCTAGTCTAGAAAACATGGGAAACCCCCACTAAACTTCGCAAACATGCCTGGAGGGCCGCGATACCATTACATACATTACATGATTACTAAACGAGCTTACGAATTACAATACGAACACTATAACTGAATAACCAACTGTGAACTCGCTCAACTAGTTGTTGACTCTCTATTACATGCCTTGCAGGACCATAGGTACTCTTGGAGCTTGCACGGGAGATGCGGTCGTTGTGGGCACGGATTGTGGAACTTATGATAAAACATTTAAACATTTGAACTTATTACTTACGTTGGGTTTACATTTTATGCTTCCGCTATACACTTAGCATGTTTTGTTTGAACACCTTTCATATCGTTTGGTTTAAATTACATTTAATACTTATTATGTTTGATATGATTGGTGGCTTGATCCTGGTCAGTCACGCCTCCAAGCGGTGATACTTCGCGTGTGGATTTTGGGGGTGTGACAGATTGGTATCAGAGCCATTGGTTATAGAGAACTCGATTTTAATAAGGGGAAAACGTTTTTATTAAAACCAGACTATAACCAGTACAGTGCTCAACGATCCACAACAAACGCTTCGCTCCACGTGCAAGGCTCAACATCATAGGTACTACTATTCATGTTACTTTACCTACTTGCTAGAATTACATAGAACTTTGCTCGTGGTATGCTTAGATTACAGAACCTACTATATGTTATTGCTTGAGAATACTTGTGTGCTCACTCTCTTCTGTCATCGCACTATTCGCGAACCTATCTCACTCATGTTGCCTTTGCTATGAAGATCATGTCTGGACGTATCAACATGACACAAGCCCAGTTGACGGCTCTCATTAACGAACAAGTTGCTGCGGCAGTTGCAGCCGCACAAGCAGGAGGTATACCCTGCAGTTACAACTCACACTAGGATCCTTAGATCCTACATTCCTAAACCAACTCTTGTGTTTAACCTTACTCTGATTCTTACACAACAGGTCAACCACCTGTTTGCACTTTCAAAACTTTCATGGACTGTCGTCCAACTACTTTCAGCGGCACTGAAGGAGCCGTAGGTCTCCTCTACTGGTTTGAAAAGTTAGAGTCGGTGTTTGAGATGTGTGAATGCCCTGAGGCACGCAGGGTGAAGTATACTACTGGTACTCTCGAGGGTTTAGCCCTCACATGGTGGAAAGCTCAGGTTCAAATATTGGGGTTGGTCGCAGCTAACGCCACTCCATGGAACAACTTTAAGGAAATGATCAAGGAGGAATACTGCAGTCGTGACGACATTCATAAGCTGGAGGTCGAGTTCTTCAACCTCAAGATGACGGGGTCAGAGATTGAGGCGTATACAAAGAGATCAAATGAGCTTGCATTACCGTGTCCTACTATGGTGGACCCCCCAGTTAAGCGTATCGAACTTTATCTCAGTGGCCTAGTACCAGAGATCCAAAGTCATGTGCCTTCAGCAAACCTTGCCACTTACCAGCAGGTTGTCCAGTTGGCTCACCGTCTCACGGATCAGGCGGTGGAGCAGAACAAGTTGCCTAAACGCATCAGTACTACTACTACCGTTACTACTTCAGCTACTCCTGCTACTCCCAGTGACAACAAGCGGAAATGGGAGGGGGATTCCAGCAAAGGTTCAGCTACCGTTCAGTCTCAAGCTCAGCAACGCAAGACTAATGATTACCAGGGCCCGAGTCAGCAATTTTCTGGTGGTCAGGGGCAGAGTGGATATCGGGGAAATCATCCACTGTGTAACAGGTGCAACAGACACCACAGTGGTCAGTGTCGTAAGGGAGGCTGTCAGAGATGTCTAAGGGTAGGTCATGAAGCTAAAGACTGCAGGAGCTCAAGGCCTGCGAATCAGAACCAGCAACAACAGCCACCAGCTCCACGAAACCAGCCGCAACAACAACAGCAAGGAAATAGGGGATGCTTTCAGTGCGGGGCTGAAGGCCACTTTAAGCGGGATTGCCCTCAATTAAACCAGAACCAGAATAACAACAACAATAATCAGGGCAATGGGAACAACAATGGGGGAAACAACAACAATGGTGCTAGGGGTCGTGCATTTGTGATTGGTCAGGCTGATGCAAGGAACGATCCTAATGTGATTATGGGTAAGTTTCTTCTCGACGACTTTTATGTTACTGTATTATTTGATTCGGGTGCGGATACCAGTTATATGTCTCAGAAAGTTAGTCAAATGCTTAAACGCGCACCAACACTTTTGAACACCAAACATGTCGTAGAGTTAGCTAACGGTAAAAGTTTAGAGGCCACACACATAGTTCAGGGTTGTAATCTTTTCCTCGCTGGTCAGACTTTCTCTATCGACCTCATTCCTATAACTCTGGGTAGTTTCGACATCGTCATTGGTATGGATTGGTTATCCCGACAGCAAGCAGAAATCCTATGCAAGGAGAAGATCATTCGTATTCCCCGTTTTGGTAAAGAACCTCTCGAAGTTCAAGGCGACAAGAGTGGTGTCGTGAGTGGCATCATTTCCTTCCTGAAGGCTCAGAAGTGTTTACGAAAGGGTCACACAGCTGTTTTAGCACTCGTTATGGATACATCGAAGAAAGAGAAAAAGACTGAGGATATTCCAGTTGTACGCGATTTTCCTCAAGTGTTTCCTGTGGAATTACCTGGGTTACCGCCTCATCGTCAGGTTGAATTCCAGATCGAGCTAGCTCCAGGAGCAGCACCTATAGCTCGAGCACCTTATCGCTTAGCTCCAACGGAACTGGAAGAACTGTCTAAGCAGCTGCAAGAACTCTTGGAAAAGGGTTTCATACGTCCTAGCTCTTCGCCTTGGGGAGCTCCGGTATTATTTGTAAAGAAGAAGGACGGTACCTTCCGCATGTGTATAGACTACCGCGAATTGAACAAGGTGTCTGTGAAGAATCGCTATCCTCTTCCACGCATCGACGATTTATTCGACCAGTTGCAAGGGTCGAGCTATTACTCGAAGATTGATCTAAGGTCAGGGTATCATCAACTGAGAGTCCGGGATGAGGACGTCTCCAAAACAGCGTTCAGAACACGCTACGGCCACTACGAGTTTCTGGTCATGCCTTTCGGGTTGACGAACGCGCCTGCGGTTTTCATGGATCTTATGAACAGGGTGTGCAAACCTTATCTCGACAAGTTCGTCATTGTTTTCATCGACGACATTCTGATCTACTCGAAGAGTCAGGAGGAGCACGAGCATCATTTACGACTTATTTTGGAACTTCTACAAACGGAACAGCTATACGCTAAGTTTTCAAAATGCGACTTCTGGCTTCGTGAAGTCCACTTTCTAGGCCACGTGGTAAACAAGGATGGGATTCATGTCGATCCATCCAAGGTGGATTCGATCAAGAACTGGCCTGCACCTCGCACACCAACCGAAATACGCCAATTCTTAGGTTTGGCGGGTTATTACAGACGATTCATTAAAGACTTCTCAAAGATTGCATAGCCACTTACACTACTGACACAGAAAGGTGTTGTTTATTGTTGGGGTAATACACAGGAATCAGCGTTTCAGCACTTAAAGGATAGACTCTGTAGCGCACCTATCCTCTCATTACCTGAAGGCACGGATGATTTTGTAGTCTACTGCGATGCATCGATCCAAGGTCTTGGATGTGTGTTGATGCAACGGGATAAAGTCATTGCTTATGCTTCGCGCCAACTTAAGATTCACGAACGGAATTACACTACGCATGATTTAGAGCTGGGAGCCGTTGTTTTTGCACTCAAGATATGGCGACATTACCTGTATGGCACTAAATGCACCATCTACACCGATCACAGGAGTCTCGAGCACATATTCAAGCAGAAAGAATTGAACATGCGACAACGTAGATGGGACGAACTACTGAACGATTACGAATGTGCTATAAAGTACCATCCGGGCAAAGCCAATGTGGTGGCCGACGCCCTCAGTCAAAAGGATACTACACCTAGGCGTGTACGAGCGTTGCAACTCACTATTCAGTCTAGTCTTCCTTCACAGATACGAGATGCTCAGGTAGAAACATTGAAACCAGAAAACGTCAGGGCTGAAGCCCTACGCGGCTCGAGGCAACGGTTAGAACAAAAGGCAGACGGAGCCTACTATGTAACAGGACGCATCTGGGTCCCACTCTATGGTAACTTACGCGAGCTTGTAATGGATGAAGCTCATAAGTCTCGCTACTCGGTACATCCTGGTGCGGATAAAATGTACCACGACATCAAAACTACATATTGGTGGCCTAGCATGAAGGCCCACATAGCAACATACGTTAGCAAGTGTCTGACTTGTGCAAGAGTCAAAGCAGAATATCAGAAACCTTCAGGTCCACTTCAACAACCTGAGATACCACAATGGAAATGGGAGCAAATTTCCATGGATTTTGTTACTGGCTTACCTAGATCTCAGCGCGGAAATGATACTATTTGGGTGATCGTGGATCGACTCACAAAGTCTGCTCACTTTTTAACTATCAAAGAAACAGACAAGTTCTCTACCTTAGCAGACATCTACTTAAAAGAAGTGGTTTTGAGGCACGGGGTGCCGACTTCTATTATCTCTGATCGTGATGCACGTTTTACCTCAGAACTGTGGCAAGCAATGCACAAATCTTTTGGCTCTCGTTTAGACATGAGCACAGCTTATCATCCTCAGACGGATGGGCAGTCTGAGCGCACTATTCAAACTCTAGAAGACATGCTTCGAGCGTGCGTAATCGACTTTGGCAATGGTTGGGAAAAACTTCTGCCACTTGTGGAATTTTCGTACAACAACAGCTACCACACAAGCATTAAAGTTGCTCCATTCGAGGCATTGTACGGGCGTAAATGCCGGTCACCTCTTTGTTGGGCAGAGGTGGGTGACAGTCAGATCACAGGTCTAGAAATGGTAGTTGATACTACTGAAAAGATTGCTCAAATACGACAACGCATGGCGGCAGCTCGTGACCGTCAGAAAGCATACGCCGATAAAGACAGGAAACTACTCGAATTCCAGGTTGGGGATCGAGCACTACTCAAAGTTTCACCCTGGAAGGGTGTGGTTCGTTTTGGAAAACGCGGAAAACTTAATCCACGATACGTCGGACCATTCGAAATCATTGAGAAGATAGGCAGGGTGGCCTACAGATTGAACTTACCAGCTGAACTCAGTGCAGTTCACAACGTCTTTCACGTGTCAAATCTAAAGAAGTGTCTGTCAGATGAGACCCACATAGTCCCTCTGAAAGAGCTCACTATTGACGAACAGTTACGATTCGTCGAGGAACCTGTTGAAATCACGGACCAGGATGTTAAGGTCCTCAAGAACACTAGAATACCTCTTGTACGAGTTCGTTGGAACTCCCGCCGTGGCCCAGAGTTCACCTGGGAACGCGAAGATCAGATGAAACTCAAATATCCCCAGTTATTCGGAAACCAAGGAACCACTACTGAGGCCGAAGCTACTACAAAATTTTGGGATGAATTTCCAAATCAACGGGGGGATGATGTGACACCCCAGGAAAACCAGTAATCTTGTTGGACCGTTCTACGACCTTAAACCGTCAGTTAAGGCAGTTCGTCTTTGTGTACGAAGGCAGAATCAACGTAAACAAAGTCATAACAGCTATTATCCTTTTAATCCTTCTTTTCTGATTGATTTGAGTGCTTGTACAACATTTTCTGATACAAATCCGGCAGCACTTCGTGTTTCATACAATGACCAAGTTCTCCCAAATGAAACACACAACACATATATATAGGCTTGAGATTTCGCTTGAGATCATTTCAAGCAAAATCATCATCTGTTGATTTCGCTTGAACTGATTTCAAGCGAAATCTTCAAGTTTAAACCATACAAACCCTAACTAAAACCTATTGTATGTTCAATCAAACTATTCTAGACACAAGACTTGATTATGACGTAATCAGCAGACATTCAGTGCACCAACAGACTCCCCCTTGGATGTTGATGAAGTCTTTGGCTTCAAGTCTTTGTCTTTATCATTCTTCAAACATTATAAAATCTCTCATCAATCTTTATCTTCAATCTTTAAACTTTTAAACTTCAATCTTCCCTTTGGCTGTTGATCCAGACTCCCCCTTTCACAGACTCCCCCTTTCGATATGCTAGAATTTGAGATGTCTGGTTCAAGCTTTGTCATTTAGCTTCCGTTGGAAATAATGAAGTCCAATCCTGTTACTCAACCAACAAACATTACAATTCTATCTTTTCAACAATAATTCACAAACTCAATCAGTTTTAGAAATCCACTCAAGTATTCAGGTCCAAGTTAATGACCCCGATCACTTGATTAATCTACCAAGTCCAAATTAATGACCTTGGTTGATCTTTTGACGAATCACACTGATTTTAAAATAACAATTTCAAACATTTTCTGAAAATAACAAGTATCAAATTAATGAACTTGTTTTTGACATTTCAAACAATTCAAACTTCAACAAAGTAAGCTCTCCTCATTCTTCAGTCCAGAATCTCCTGCATCTGCTTCAAACAACTGAGAATCCAACAATCAACTCTCCACTTTGGTTCGTCGGAAAATAAAGCAGAAATAAAATCTTTTTGGATTTTATCAAAGTATTCTAAACTAAGAAATGAAATACAGAAAACTTAAATTGCAGAAAGTAAACAAAGTAAACTATTTACAAACATATTTTTGGTGAGCGTGTCAGGGAATCATATCAGCTTTTCAGACAAATCACAAGTACCGTTAAGCTACATTTCATACTCAGACTTAAACAATTCACCTCGATTGTCGATATACTGATCCATCTTAAATTCTCATACAAATTTCAACTTACTCAGGATACGATTTAGATGAATTAAGAACTTAGATCATTCATGTGTCCCACCTCTTGAATATACTCCCGTATCCAGAATCTCAATAATCAGTCTTACAGGTGAGAATACTACAATGATATCTGTATATAATTTAGGTATGCGAGGGCCGAGGGATCTCAGATCGATACTTCCGTATACGCAGAGAGATATTAGCTTCGACTTTTCGGTGTGTCCCCTTTAGAGGATCTTTTTGCTTACAACAGCAGCATTTATCAATTTTATTGTTTTAGCATGCTGAGGGTTTAATGCTGTGTTTCAAGCATTGCAGCAAGCATTATCCAGGGACTAGGTCAGAACCACCGTTCAGCAGAAGTCCCGGAATAATACCCCAGATATCATAGAGTATAAAGACCTAGTATATCAGATTAAGAGACCTTTCAAATGAGATTTCAGGGGTTACCTATATATCCAAGTAGTGTTCCCCACGAATTCACAAGTTTGAATTTTAGGTTTATATCCCGAATAAATCTACTAAATGTACAAAAACCTATCGACACATCATTAGTGAGACTGTTTAACTCTTTTATACTATTCAAATCTTTAGCATACTGTGATCGTCTAGCCGATGTACTATCATTTTCCCATATACACAAGCTCTTTTTCATTTTATCATGTTTTTGTATTTTATCAATTTTTTACTGTTTTTGTATTTTCTGAAAATAACTATGTACAAACATCTACTCCCCCTAAATACCAAAACAAGTAAAAATTCGACAAACCATTGCAGATTGTTTCTCGTCTTCATCCGCAACAGTATTTTCATCAACGCTCACAATTCCATCCGACACCGACAGAAGCTTCATACCGTTCAGTTTTAACAAATATTTAAACCGATTTTTATCAAAAGCTTTGGTATGTAAATCAGCTTTCTGTTCGTCAGTGTGGATTTTCTCAATTCGTATCAACTTTTTCTCAAAGCAATCACGAATAAAGTGATGACGAATTTCTATGTGTTTAGTTTTAGCGTGATGTACTGGATTTTTTGTTATATTTATAGCGGCCTCATTATCAACAAAAAGAGGTGTGTTAAGAAACTGCAAACCGTAGTCGCGCATCTGTTGCTGTATCCACAAGATCTGAGAGCAGCAACTGCTAGCAGAAACGTACTCCGCTTCACAAGTAGATAACGCCACAGACGTTTGTTTCTTACACTGCCAGGTAACCAATCTAGGACCAAAGAACTGGCATCCTGCAGTTGTTGATTTTGAATTGACTTTGCAGCATCCGAAATCTGAATCGGAATACCCTTCGAGCGTAAAGTCGCCTTTTCTAGGATACCACAACCCCAATGAAGGAGTTCCTTTCAGGTAGCGCAATATCCTCTTCACAATGATCATATGCGATGCTCTTGGGTTAGACTGAAATCTTGCTGCGAGGCACGTTGGGTACATGATATCAGGACGTGAAGCAGTTAGGTACATTAAAGAACCTATCATGGAACGGTAAAATGTTTCGTCAGCCCTGTCTCCGGTGAGATCTGGGTGAATCCCATGATTTGTTGCAAGTGGGGTAGCAGCTGGAGTAGAACTTGACATCCCAAATTTCTCTAGAATATCATGAACATACTTTGATTGATGAATGAAAATTCCTTCAGGAAGTTGTTCAACTTGTAATCCCAGAAAGAATTTCATCTCCCCCATTGATGACATTTCAAACTTCTGCTTCATCACTGATTCAAAATCTTTGCATAGATTTTCATTTGTCGACCCAAAGATTATATCGTCCACATAAATCTGAACTATCAGAAGATGACCATCAACCTTTTTAGTGAAGAGTGTGGCATCCACTTTTCAACGAATGAACTTGTTGGCTAGTAGGTGTTGAGACAAAGTCTCATACCAGGCTCTCGGGGCTTGGTGTAAACCATACAGCGCTTTGTCCAATAAGTAGACCTTGTTTTTGTGGATTGGATCGGTAAAGCCCGGTGGCTGACTGACATAAACCTCCACTTTAACCTTCCCATAGAGAAAAGCCGATTTAACATCCAACTGATAAACTTTGAAGTTCTTCCAAGACGCAAATGCTAGGAAAATTCTGATTGCCTCTAGTCGTGCTACAGGAGCATAAACTTTGGTAAAATCAATTCCCTCCTGTTGACTAAATCCCTGAACAACGAGTCGAGCTTTGTTCCTTACAACCACTCCTCTATCGTCCCTCTTGCACTTAAACACCCACTTAGTGTTAATCTTTCTTTGACCATCCGGCAAATCAACTAACTTCCACACTCCCAATTTCTCAAATTGACTAAGTTCCTCCTGCATTGCATTGACCCAAGAGTCTTCGGTAAGCGCCTCTTTGTAAGTTCTTGGTTCAATCTGCGAGATAAAACAACTTAATGAGAATTCAGTTTGAAAAGGAGCAACTTTTGTATAAAAACATGTAAGCCCTTTATCAATCTGATTTCGAGTGCGAACTCCAGCTTGCAATTCTCCAATAATCAACTCCTCTGGATGATATGAAAAAGTTCGCGGCATCACTTCACTTGGAACCTCTACATTTCCCTCCAGATTAGTAACATTCTGCTCTGCATCTTGTTCACCAACTTGGTTTGTTTGACCTGAAATCTGAATTTGCTCCCCCTCAGAATCTGAATCTGAATCACCATGATCAAATATTGGCATGTTTTCAGCTTCTAGATTATCATTCTGAGCCGACTGATTATCCTGAGCAACTTCATTCTGTTGGACATCATCATGTTCACCAGCATTACTTGGACCTGCTTCATCATCATTTGAAGTTTCCCGTGGTCTCCTCGAATACTCAGCTGGGAACCTTAACTGCGACTCATATTCACGCAAAATATCCAACTCATCAAAGAAATCTTCTTCATCCTCTGATTCTTCTCTCATGTCAAACGAATCCCAAAGTTTGTCATAATGATAACGCCATGAATCACCAGGATTCTGAGGCGGCATAGTATAACCTTGACATTCAACATTTGCAGCTTCAATAATCCGCTTCTCAGTTGGAACGAAGACACGTCGCAATGTATTAGCATAACCAACAAATATTCCCTCAATGCACTTCGGACCAAACTTTCCAAAAGGCTCTATAACCGTACAAGGTGACCCAAACGGTTCTAGATACTTCAAATTCGGTTTGCGGTTATTGATTAGCTCAAAACACGTTTTGTTGAACTTCTTGACAATAAGAACCCTGTTGAGCGTATACATGCGGCAGAAACAGCTTCAGCCCAAAAATTAATCGGTAACTTTGAATCTGCGAGCATAGTTCTAGCCGCCTCGATTAGTGTCCGGTTTTTGCGTTCTGCGACTCCATTCTGCTGCGGAGTGTACGGAGCACTAAACTCATGCAAAATACCTCTTTCATCACAAAATTCTTCCATCTTGCTGTTCTTGAATTCAGTACCATTATCACTTCGAATTTTCTTGATACGCCTTTGGTACAAATTCTCAATCTTCCTGAACAGCCCCATTAAACTGTCAAATGTTTCATCTTTCGTCTTCAAGAAAGAAACCCATGAAAATCTGGAATAATCATCAGTAACGACCAAACAATAGTAATCTCCTGTAATGCTCTTGACATTCACCGGACCAAACAAATCCATGTGAAGTCTTTCCAGAGGTCTCGAAACTGAATTAACTTGCTTTGTAGGGTGTGACTTTTTCTTCTGCTTGCCTTTGATGCAGCTAATG
Organism: Helianthus tuberosus; assembly: GCA_030545235.1. NCBI lineage: Eukaryota > Viridiplantae > Streptophyta > Magnoliopsida > Asterales > Asteraceae > Helianthus > Helianthus tuberosus. The sequence continues at coordinate 51,936 of JARYGA010025032.1, forward strand.
CACTCCCCTTCCAGATGAAAACCTTTGATATTAACTCCCAATACCAAATCATTGTGCACCAAATGATTCATTTTTCTAAGATGTATATGCCCCATCTTTCGGTGCCACAATCTTGATTCTTTCTCAGTTGCTCTAGACACAAAACAATGTGCTTGACCAGTTGTTGTAGTTGCTACAGACATATCTAACACATATAAATCATTCACTCTAGGTGCCCTCATGATAATCCATTCTTCAGGGATAACAAAACCAGGTTTCAAGATCAAACATTCTTTATCAGTGAAGTGAGTAGTATACTGATTGTCACAAATCTGCGAGATACTAAGCAGATTGTTCTCCAGCTCAGTGATGTAGTTAACTCTCTCAAACGTTACAATCCCATTGGATAACGTTCCTTCACCAACAATTCGACCACCTTCATGACCAGCAAATCCCACATAACCACCATTAATGTTTCTTACATCATACAGCAACGCGGTTTTTCCTGTCATATGTCGAGATGCACCACTATCCATGATCCATCTTGAAATGGCTCTTGGAAGATCCTGCACATAACAAACTTCAAATTAACCAACTATAATAAAGATGCCGATTCATGCTTCGCGAACAAGGAAGCTCCGGCAATTCAAAATGCTTATTCGAACATGGTGTCCACCCAGGCCTCATCAGCCTTAGGTGTAACCTTGACTCTAGCAATTTGAATTTTGAAATTTTCAGCCTTCAAAGGTGGAAAATTTGCATCATAATCAACCGAAATTGATTCTTCAGCCTTTTTCACTTCAGAAGTTGAAATTTTCATTTCATTTTTTGGTTTCCAAACTTGTTGAGATAATGCAACCTGTTTATAAAACTTGTCGTTTTTAGTTACCACTTTCTTTACAGGTTCATTTTCACTTTGATGTTATTATTTTTCACACTCTTTTTCTTAACAACGATTGGTGCTTTACCCTTCACATCAACTTTCTTCTGTTGAATCTTCACATTTTCAATCTTAGGCTTGGAGTTGGTGCAATTTCTTGCAATGTGACCAACTTTGTTACATCTAAAACATGTTCTAGTATCCACAACTAGACTTGTGCCTTCAGACCGATAATGTGAAGCTCTTTTCTCAAAGAACTCTTTGTTTGATTTTGAAAAAAATTCATTTTCCTCATCAGAAAGTGAACTTGAACTGTTCACAAACACCTTCTTTTCAGCAAACTTTTTGTTTTGAAAACTCTTTTTCTGATAACTCTTACCATCCCTATAACCACCCGACCAATTGTTTCGATTGTTATTATAAAACCTTGGTGGAACAACAGGCTTTTTGTAGTAAGCTTTATCTTTCTCAAAATTCATTTGCCTTTTTGTTTGTTTCAAACTGTTCACTTCCGACAACTCAACTTCAACCAATTTGAAAACATTTGTCAACTTTTTCACATTAACATTCTCAATGGGAAATTCAGAATCCAAAAACAACTTATCAAATCCATCCATCTTGTACATCACAAGACCCGGTTCATCACTTAAATTGTTTTTGGACTATGATTTCGGAATGTATTTGTCCAAGAAACATCCATCATCTTCAGTTGAATCAGACATTAAAACACTTTCAGCTGTA
>JARYGA010025033.1:0-41876 GCA_030545235.1 Helianthus tuberosus
TTCATGTAATCGGACCAGATAATATGATTTGATAAGTTATTGTTTATGCTATGAATCGTTGTGATGTTTGATATTAGGGTTCATAGAGATTCAACGTTAAAACAATTGTTTGATCGATTATGTTTGGTTTTGGAAACTGTTAGCAAATGTTACGATGATAATGGGCTGGGATTTTGGATGGTTGTTACACTTTTAGTCTCGATAGTGGTTGTGAGCCGAGACCACATAGTCTCGACCCGAGACCACACATTACCAGCACACAAATAACAGGACTCGAAACCATGGTTGCGGGTCTTGTTGCGACTCGAGACCTGACTCGAGACCACCTGGTCTCGAGTGATGAAGGCTATAAACCGAGACAGCTGCGTCTCGACTCGAGATCTCTGGTCTCGACTCGAGACCACCTGATTATATATTCTGTTTGGACTTGCACTGTTACCGGCCTAAGTATTTGGGCCGAATACATGGATTTTATATGTTACTGTTGAACGTGTATGTTGTGTACTGTTGATTGGACTGCCATGAATAATACTTGTATGCAACTTGCTAGTATACGTGTAGAAAATATACGTGCATTACTTGGTTTGAATCTGACTTGTGTGGTAACCATACTAGGACGTGGTTGACCGCAATTAGCTCAAGTGACCTTTGATTATCTGCCGAGCTAATTTAAGGTGAGTTCACACTTTCTACAAAGCATGGGGTTCACAGGGGTTGGGAATGGGTTAAGGAATATGGATTCCTCGTCCTTTCTTGGGTAGGACAGTACGGGTTCAGGAATATAATTCCTCGTCCTTATGGATAGTTAACTTTCACTAGACCAAAACTCTATCACGAAGTCCCTCCTTTTTATATCGACTTAATCGCCGGGCCAATGGCGAGCGGGTCATTAGTTAGATAGCGCTATTTAGGTCTGACAAACCTCACACCGTACCGCAGAGGATGGGCGTGAACTAATGGATCTGGGCACGTCAATGATGATAGACATTGACAGTTCAGGGCACATAAACATGACTACAGTCAGCAGTCGATATGGTAACGAGTCTAGTAGTATATACATGGGGTAGCCCCCACGGCCAGAGAGCCAGATAACTAAACATGGGGTAGCCCCCACGGCTGGATTGCCAGAGTAATCGGGAAGAAACGAATCACGTTTTCAACTATGGGGTAAACCCCATGGCAGGATGCCAGTTAAAGGAAACTGTTTTCGAAACAACTTAAAACGAACACCCAACTGTGAACTCGCTCAACATTGTTGTTGACTCGTTACTACATGCTTTGCAGGTCAATAGATACTTAACTGGAGCTTGCATGGGGAAGAGTCGTTGTGGGACATGGACAGCTGTGTGCCATGTTAAACATTGAAACATTTGAACTTATATTTTGTTTTGGATTTAATCGTTAGGCTTCCGCTTACAACTTAAACTATGTTTTGTTTGGAAACCAATTGTATTGGTTGGGTTTTTATAAATTACTTACATGCTTGTTTAATATAATTGGTGGCTGGATCCTGGTCAGTCATGCCTCCAAGCGGTGATACTCCACGTGTGGATATTGGGGGTGTGACAAAAATATCCCGGATGTCGGTTCGATTGGTCGTATGGTTGCGTTGTTCGGTTAATTACGATGAAACTCGAACGGACGCGAAAAATGATCCAAATTACATGACGAATGGAATTTTAGCATGCAAATCATTAAAATAAATATTTTAATGATTACAAAAATTTTTGGATGTCCGGATATGTTCAGAACGTAAGATATGCGCGTAAATGCAAACTTATGCACCTTTTGACCTTTTAGTCCCTGATTGACCAATAAGTTTATTTTCGCATACCGAACCCCTCAAAGCCTATTTCTAAGCTATGTAAACGATATTTAGGGTATGTTTAGCTTATGATCAAGTTCCAGAATGTTCGTTACTATTCGAATTGACATACTTTCGCAGTTTGTCGAAAATAGTCCCTGCGATCGAATAAACTTGTTTTCGACACACCAAACCATCCAAAACTTATTTCTAAGTTATGTAAAGGTTATTTAAGGTATGTTAAGCCTATTTCACTATTCTGGAGTGTTTGGTGCACTAATCTGATTAAATTTATGCATCAGTTCGCGTATAACTTTCTAGAAAGTGATTTAAAGCTCGAAATTGAACAAGAATTGTTATGTGCAAATGATACACATATTTATACAAATCCCAAGTATGAAACACAATATTTCATTGGTTTTGTATTCGTATGATGGTCAAAGAGGCAAAGATGTCACAGTGTCCCCTACTTTCGGAAATTTCGTCCCGAAATTTATATGAAGGAGTATGTCTGAAGTTGTGTTAAACAATCATTTTGTAGGGAATCTAGGGCGTCATCTATTTGCATAGAGTAACCCATCAAGGATTTCCATGTAAGGCGTAACTTTATCGTTCCCTAGTGGGTGCTTCCTTAGATAAAGTAGGAAGTGGGAACGAGTGATTTGATTAATGATAGAGATCAAACTAACCAGTAGTTCTACGAGTATCCCTTGAGAATCTAACTACTAAGATAGAAAGATCTCTTAAGGATTTGTATTTCATTCCTCCAGTGGATATTCTTTAGAAGCGAAAATGAATGGATGATTCATTTTCTTCAATGGATACTTTTATCGGAAGTAGAAATGAAGGATAATTGTATAAGATATTCGTTTTTCCCCGATGGATATTTCTTCAGAAGCGAAAATGAATGGATGATTCATTTTCCTCAGTGGGTACTTCGTCGGAAGTGGAAATGAAGGATTATTGAATAGGTTATTCATTTCCCCGATGGAATTTTTTCTTCAGAAGTGAAAATGAATGTAAGATTCATTTTCCTTAGTGGGTACTTCGTTGGAAGTGGAAATGAAGGATTATTGAATAGGTTATTCATTTCCCTGATGGATTTTTCTTCAGAAGTGAAAATGAATGGATGATTCATTTTCCTCAGTGGGTACTTCGTCGGAAGTGGAAATGAAGGATTATTTCCTCAGTGGATATTTCTTCAGAAGTGAAAATGAATGGATGATTCATTTTCCTCAGTGGGTACTTCATTAGAAATGAAAACGACAAAATTGATGTAGGATTATTCATTCCCTCAGTGGGCATTTCTTTAGAAGTGAAAATGAATGATCAATTCATTTTCCTCAGTGGGTACTTCGTCAGAAATGGAATGAATCTATTCATTTTCCTCAGTGGGTATTTCTTCAAAAGGGAAAATGAACGGATGGTTTATTTTCCCTCAGTGGGTACTTTATCAGAAATGAAAATGAATTTGATCATTTTCCTCAGTGGATATTTCTCAGAAGCGAGAATGAATGGATAATTCATTGTCCTCAGGGGGTACTTTATAAAAAATGAAAATGAACACGGTTCATGAATAGATTATTCATTTCCCTCAGCGGATATTTCTTTCAGAAGTGAAAAATGAATAGCTAGTTCATTTTTCCTCAGCGGGTACTTCATCAGAAATGGAAATGAACAGAGTTAACTTTAGTTTCTTGCTTAAGTTGATACATGGAAAAACTTGTTGTGGTTTCTATGTACTGAATTCCATAATTATGTATGCATCCATAATTACGTAATTCCTTGCACAGTCCGCACAATTTATTTATAATGTGTAGGGGATAGAATCAGTCGAACACATAACACGTAAGCACATAATAGTCACACAATTGTTCACTTGGTTAACAATTCGTTATTAGTTTGTTATTAATTTGTCATTAACTTGTTGTCGATTTGTACATGTGTATTTAAAGTACACCAGGAATCCAATCAATGGACTACAACCAGCACTTTTAAACATCCTCAAGAATCTATCTATAAAGATAAGATAATCTTACAAGGATTCGATTTCGTTCACAATGAATCGTAACATTCGTATTAAAGCACACAAAGAATCCAATTAAGGACTTTGATTTTGTGCTTTAAACATTTACAAGGATCTAACTATGAAGAAGATCCTATAAGGATTTGAAAGTCGTAGCGGGAAATGATTAGGAACCTTGTACCAGATATGCTAAGACCACATATGAAGCAATTTGGATCCTTGAAATCATTGTGCTAAACTTGCTTAGTCAGCATACGAAGCAGGGTGTTCTTGAAAATCGCGTAATACGTATGTTAGGACAACATACAAGCAAAAATGTTTTTGAACGCTATGCTTAGAATCGTTAAAAATATATTTTTGAAAACCTCATACATAATCCTTTGTAATCATATGCTATGTAAAATATCGTGAAGTCGGGAAAATATGATATGTAAGACCAATCGAGGGCTTACGGAAGTACCCTTGGGTATCCTTTTAAGGATTTAAAGTGGTACTTTTGGGTATTCGTCCAAAGTTGTAACTTGCACCTTGTACTTCGTTTCTCAGAAGAAACGAGTACTTAGGATTTTCGTAAAGATTACGGGCGATCACAAAAATGGAAGAACTACAAGAGTAGTTTGTTTTGCAAGGAACACGGTTCCTTGGTGTTGGTATTGTAGGGGATATGTCATTCATACATGTAACCACATTCGTACATCGTAATGTAAACAAAAGATTCATTTATAAACCAAAATAACTGTTTCATAGACTTTGATAATGAAAGAAATTAATACACAAGGTTCGATGTTCCAAACAACATCGTCTTCCAGTCGGTCGAATGCTCATCCACGTGCTGGATTTGTATTAACAAGCTTTGGGCAATTATTTCAGAAATGGCCCATCTCGCCACAGTTGTAGCAAGAACCTGGTGGAAAACGCGCTTGTGCTGGGTTGTTATCAGCTTGATTTGGTGTAGCCGCAACTTGGCAAACCCTAGCTGTATGACCAGCAAGTCCACAAATTAGGCATTTGCGGCATTTCACACTAGCATGATGATGAAGGTTACATTGGTTGCACAAGGGTGCAGTCCCGTTGTATGGCTTCTTAGCAGGGGGTTGAGCTGGTTGGTTAGGGACAACTTGGTCGTTTTGAGCAACCACGGCGAAGTTCTGAGAAGCCTTTCGCTTCTTTGACTTCCTGGAGGATTCAGTCTGCTTATCCTTTGGTTTCATTTCATCGGTTGGTTTCTTGTCGCCTTTTCAGAAAAGTTTGCCTTTCCTGATCTGAGATTCAGTCAGGGTAGCGGATAGCTCAATGGCTTGTCTAACTGTAGTAGGGTTGCTACCAGTAACAATGTCTTGTACTGAGTTAGGGAGGCCATCAATATACTTTTCAATTGCCTTATCCAAAGGCGTAACCATGGTCGGGCATAACAGACTTAGCTCCTCATAACGGTCCGTGTAGGCTTGATGCTCACCGCTATCTTGCTTAAGATCGTTGAATTCCCTTTCCAATGCCCTGATTTCATAATGAGGACATAATTCCTTCATCATTAGAGCTCAAAGCTCTTCCCAGGTTTGAGCCAGTGCCACATCGGCACCCCAATCTCTCATCACACCATTCCACCATGTTAAAGCTCGTTTCTCAAAAACACTAGATGCGAATTCAACCTTTCGCTCATTTGGACACTGAACATGTCTGAAGGTGCTTTCTAGTCTCTCGAACCATTGTAGGAGCGCAGTTGCTCCTTGAGACCCAGAAAATTTTGATGGCTTAGCTGAATTGAACGTTTTGAAATTACATTGAGCATTGTTATTGTTATTCACCTGGTTTATCTGGGTAATGAGGTTCGGAAGCACAACAGCCATCTGCTGAACGATTGTGGCTGCGAGGGCAGCATCCTGTTCTGGATCACGTGTAGGTGGCATATTCTAAAAAGAACAAGGAAACATGAGAAACGAGTGAGATTAACGAATGGATAAACAAAAGAGGTATTGAAGATAACAACGAAACATAAGGAAGGCGATCATTCATTCGTTATCTCGAACAAACAAATGACACACAGTGACTAATCAAAGTAAATGGGTCAATATAATGTATCACGAAGACGTGCTTTAGCCTATAAGTGGACACTCATCCCAAGAGTTCCTAGGTAAGAGTGACTGGTCTAATTATGTGGATTTGTATGGACACTCTAGCCTTAGACAGAAAACACAGGATACAGGCATCCATCCTTCCAGATTGCACGTGTTCACATTATAAGACCCAAACTTTGACTAGATTTTGAAAACTTTTGTAGGATCGAATCGCGACATGAAAGAGTTGTTCGGAAGAGTTCTTAGACTATACGAAAGGCGGAAACAGACGTATAGACTCGAAACAGCTTGAATATCACTTTAATCTTCTTGTATATTGAAATAACAGTGATTACAGTCACAAGAAATACCGGCAGCACCTCGGTATCTATTCAGAAATCTGTTCCAAATGAAAAGCCAACTAGCCTATTTATAGCCTTCAACTTTCGCTTGAAACCTTACTTGACACTTCAAGCGAATTACCTAAATAACTTCAAGCGAACCTCACCTAAATCACTTCAAGCGAAAATACAATCTGATTCGTGAATTCATGTTATATTTCATGTGATGTAGCATGATGATGTCATCTTTATGATGTCATCATTGAATATGATGACATCATGCTTGATCAGATCCGCAACGTAACCAAGACTCGATATAAGACGAAGTCGACAGATGTATGCACCAACAGACTCCCCCTCAGATGTTGACGAGTCTTAAGTGCCGAGTTTTCATAAACTTCAGTCTTTATCATTCTAACATTCTTCAACTAATCTCCTCCTCGAATGATGTAACTCTCTCTTGTATTCTTCAGGATCAACAGCTAGCTCTAGCAACTTCCAACTTTCTTTCTCTAACAGACTCCCCCTCAACTTGTACTGGGATCATAGTCTGGCTTTCACAGGTTCAGGTATCGTAACCTGACTCACCTGTAAATTCTCTACCCAAAACATAAGTTTCATAAAAATAAGATATAACAAATTTAGAAACTTTTCTAATCACTTGAAGACACAACCCTGAATACATCATTTTCAAGTATCAAATAAAATGATTTATCATGTCAATTTCTAATGAACCACTTGAATATATATCATTTTCATTTCATACATCTTCAAACAAACTTTCCCAAACCTGTTCGACATGTTTAGCACTCGGAATTTTGAAAATCAGCTCTTCAACATCAGTCGTCTAAAATCTTTTTGAATTTTTCAAAATTTATGCTAAAACACACCGAAAATCTATTTGGATTTTTGACATAACAGAAATGAAATGCAGAAAAGAAATATTTACAAACAATATTTTTGTGAGTTTGTGTAAGAGGATCATATCAGTTTTTGAGACAAATCATCAACACCGTTAAGCTTTAAACATTTTAAGTTCTAAATGATTCACTTAGATTGTCAGTATACTGATCCACTTAAATTTTCACACAAAGTTCAACTATTTCGAGATACGAGATTAATGTCTTAAGAACTTAAACTTATTCGCGTGTCCCACCTCAGAATATACTCCCATATCCAGATCCCAATATTCAGTCTTACAGGTGAGTATACCTAGATGATATCTGTAAGGGGTTGATTGCGAGACCGTGAGAGCTCAGGTCAGAACTTCCGTTCAGCAGAGAGATGACGGCTCGACTTTTGGTGGGTCCCCTTTAGAGGATCTTTTTTACAACAGCATTGATTAGCAATTTTATTGTCTCATCATTTTATGCTGAGGGCGGCGCTATATTTCAAGCAAGCAGAAAGTATTCTCCGGGGACTAGGCCATTGCTTCCGCATTATCAGAAGTCCCGGGATAATACCCCAGATATCACTAAGCATGAAGACCTAGTATCTCAGAAAGAGGGGTCTTTCAAACAAGATTTCGTGGGTTACCCATATATCCGAGAGATGTTACCCACGAATTAAGTAAGTTTGAATTTAGGTTTATATCTCGTCACAATCAACTAAATGTGCAAAAACCTACTGGCATATCATCAGTGAGACCGTTTATCACATTTTTCTTTCCATTTCTTTAGCATGTTGTGATCGTCCACTGATGTACTATCATTTCCTCTTTTATACACCAAAACTCATTTTTGATTTTATCATGTTTTTGTCTTTTTCAAATTTTCAAATGTTTTTGGACTTTCTGTGAAATTTTTTTTACTCCCCCTAAAATGCAAACACATTTTAGGAAATTTGAAAACAAACTATACAAAAAAGTGACAACTGTTGTGAATTGCTTCAATTCGCCATCCACTTGGCATAAACAATCAGAACTCCCCCTCACAACAAACTATTTTCCCATTGTGATTTCAAAACACTGAAGTTTGTTTTAATCAAATGGTTTTTTCGGAAAATTAGTTTTGTTGATTTTCAAACCACTTGTAGATTAGGGGATAAACTCATCATTTGTTCACCAAAATAACCACATGTAAGTATGGTCCAATCAAGTTCAACTTAATGACCTTGATTAACCACTTGTAAGTGAAAACCTCTTTCAACCACTTGCAGGTTCACTCACCAACCATTCCATTTGTAAATCAAAATATAACAATATAAAGATATCACCTGTAGATTTACCATACAAACATTTCAAGAATGATGCCGATTCCTGCTCCACTCTTACCAACCTGGAAGCTCCGGCAAGTCAAGAATTTATGGTGAAAATGCTGTCACCCAAGCCTGGCCAGCCTTGGGTGATTTTGGTGGCAAACATCTGTCCCACCAACATTTTGATTTGTAAAATTCTTGAGCATCCTTCACTTTCCTGTCAACCATCTTACCAAAAATATGCTTGACTTTTCCATTGAAAGCCTTCTCAACATCAAATTCTCCCTTATCAGCGAAGAATTGATTTGAGATCTCTACCTTTCCCACTTTCTTCATCAAATTTTACTTTGACAATGGAGGAAAATCCTCATCGTTCACCTCTGGAACAGAATTCACAATCTTTTTCTCAACCAAAGACTCCTCTGATTTTATGGAATCAGATTCATTGTCAGAATTACCCTCAGATTTAACCACCCACTTTTGCTTGTTCATATCACCTTTTCTTTTGTAAAACCGTTTTGAACTTTCAATTTTTTCAGAACTAGAATTTTCAAACATTTTATCCTTTTTCAAAGATAGTTCTTTCTTATCAACAAATTTTCTTCTCGAATCAAAGTTAGAAGAAACTCCCTGTTTGTTATAGTTGGACTTGGGACAATTCCAAGCTATGTGTCCAACTTCTTGGCATTTGAAACAGGTTCTTCTATCAACTCTTTGAGTAAACTTTCTCACATTCTTCTTCACATCAGCAAGAAACTCTTGATTCGATTGTTTCCAGAACGGTTTCTTTTGTTCTTCTTCTGAACTTCCTCCTGAAACAAATTTTGTATTTAGTTTATAAATTTTCTGATTTTTATAATTTTTTGATGAATTGAAGCCAAGACCTTTCTTTTTGAGATTACCATTATGGTTTGATTTCTTTTGAAAACCATAACCACAATTATAACCCATTTTCTTGTTTACTCTCTGTTGAATTCTTGAAGAAGTGTACTTGTTAGGTTTTCCATCAAGATTTAAATCTTTTATTTCAGAAATATTAATTTCTGTCAGTTTGAAAACCTGTTTGATCATTTCAGTTTTTACACTTCTTATTGGAAATTCATTATCAGAATATAATTTGTCTGAATCATTCAAAGTATAAGCTACTTTGATTAAACCATCACTCAAATTAGATTTTGATAACAAGAATTCCTTATTGTAAACCCGTTTGACTGGTGAACTCGGACTCTTTTCTGACGAACTCAGATTTTTTTCTGACGAACTCGAACTCTCAGATTTAGACTCCGACTTTAACTTTTCATCCGTATCCAACACCTGATTGACAACTTTCTTTATTAACTCAGACTCATGATCAGTGTCAGACGCTGTGAATGTAGCATCAATGTTATCTGGTAACTCATCAATTATTTCAGACTTTAACTTGATGTTGACTGCCTTTTTTAGACGCTCCTCGTTAGGATTCCTAGGAGAATAACTTTCATGGATCGGGGGCGGACATCTGTTATACTTGACACTTTGTTTCTTACCAGTATCAGTATCTTCAGTCTTTTTCTCCATGAATGCTTCAAGACCTGCAACAGTAGGATAAACACGATCAATCAAATAATCACAAGTAGTGTAACTCAACAGTAATCGTTTAATCCTTTCACTCTCAATCTTTTCAAGTTCCACTTCTTTCTTCAGCTTTGCACAATCTTCAATGTATGCATTAATAACACCCTGCTTTGTCATTAATGTTGCACTCATCTTTTCCATTGCATTTTCGATTTCTGAATTTGTCTTTTTCAGACGATCAACTGTGTTGTTCAGCACATCATAAGATTCCTTCATATACTTCACATTGGACAATAAATCCTCTTTAATCTTCTCCAATTCAGCAATCTTCTTATCTTTTTCTTCACAAGCTTTGCAAGATTCTGAACACTTCAAACATGGTTTTTCAACTTCAACCACTTTTTCAATTATCTTTTCAACCTCGACGAATTTCTCTACTTCAACCAATTTTTCAACTTCGACTATTTTTTCAACCTCAACAATCTTCTCCACCACTTTCTCCACTTCAACGATTTTCTCTACTACTTTCTCAGTCACTTGATCACTACTAGCTTCTCCAGCTTCTGTCTTTGATTTTTCATCAGCAAGAATTTTTGTTGCTTCCAGCTCATGTTCTTCGATCTTCTTAATAAACTGTGCCAGATTCATATTTTCAGTTTTTCTCATATGTTTTACAATCAACAGATAATTTCCCCATTTTTGCTGTGGTAATGCACCAGCAAGTTTATCAATCCATTCATCATCTTCTTTCTTAATGTTCAATATTTCCATATCCACGACTAAATGACAATATCTATCAATGGTCATCTTTGTTGTTTCATGATCAAAAGCTATAAACATGTCAAATGACTTCTTCAACAACGCCTTTTCCATGTTTCTGTTTCACAAAATTCACAAACACAAACTTTCTTGTGTCAAAAATACTGGTCTCAAATGAGCTGTATCACTTTGTAAAACACCTGAAAACAAACAAATAAACGATCAGTTTAAACAAACTGAATACGTAAAAGTGTGTGTTGATGAAATCAATCTAAGACTCGTGTCGAAGATTTGCGGACTCGTTCCAATGTTGTTCGGGTTTCAAATCCACATGTAAGCTGGTTGTTGATTGAACCAAGACTTTTTAGATCAAAACAACTATCCACTTTGAATTAAGTGATTGGGCCGATCAATACATGCAAATCGATATGATTGGGCCGAGAACTTTGAATTCCACAACACTATTATATTGGACTGTCACAATTATGGAACAAAACAAATTTTTAACTGTCCGACAACTGTTGATTACTTTCAATGTTTGCTGACACCCTATGATACACTGATTGATTTAATTGGACCTCTTAAATTCTAATTACATTTGCCGATGATATGGATAAAAAGAATCACTTGTGAAGATCAATTTATCTTGGGCCAAACAATCCTTAGATTCACGTGATGGGCCTGACAACTTCTCTAATCATTTCACATGCACACTTTAAAAGTCATCACATGTAGACTTTAATGAACCGACAATGTAGTATCAATTCACATGCAATCTTTTTAATGTCAGACACTTTTATCTATCAACACATTTTGATTGGGCCGCACTATGTGGATCAAATGGATATTATTTGGCTGATGTTATAATGGACAACTCACATGCACAGCTGACCCATTTCATACACACACAAATCGAAGATGGTAGACAACACAGTTTTGGAAATGACAGTAATTGTACCGTTCAATGTTAATCACGTAAACTGATATTTTCTAGACAATAGTCAACAGACGAAATAACTCTTCACATGCACTATGAGTTGATGTCCGACAAAATTTAATACCAAACTTAATTTCACGTGACCTGAACCTGTTTCACACCACTCGATGCACTATGTCACGCTAAATACAATTCAAGCGGAATATCGTTCAAACGGTGTTTTCAAGCGGAATGTCGTTTTCAAGCGGAGTCAATACAATCATTCAAGCGGAATACCACGAAATCACTAGTTTCAAGCGAACTCACAGTGAAAACTCTAGCGAACTCACAATGACATCAGCATTTTGAACGAAATTTCAAGCGGAATAACGAAAATTTCAAGTTTTAGATCGATTTTAAAGCTGAAATTTTCAAGGCTTTGTTAAAACATGATTGCGTGTATAATGTGAAAGTTTGAGCCGATTTTAACCGTGAAAATTTTTTAATTTTGAAAAAGAAAGTGTAGAAATCAGAAAAAGTGATGAAAACAGGCTGTTTTGGCAAGATCTCTTCCTCCTGAGCTCTGATACCACTTGTAGGATAAAATCGCGACCTGAATGAGTTGTTCGGAAGAGTTCTTAGACTATACGAAAGGTGGAAACAGACGTATAGACTCGAAACAGCTTGAATATCACTTTAATCTTCTTGTATATTGAAATAACAGTGATTACAGTCACAAGAAATACCGGCAGCACCTCGGTATCAATTCAGAAATCTGTTCCAAATGAAAAGCCAACTAGCCTATTTATAGCCTTCAACTTTCGCTTGAAACCTTACTTGACACTTCAAGCGAATTACCTAAATAACTTCAAGCGACCCTAACCTAAATCACTTCAAGCGAAAATACAATCTGATTCATGAATTCATGTTATATTTCATGTGATGTAGCATGATGATGTCATCTTTATGACGTCATCATTGAATATGATGACATCGTGCTTGATCAGATCCGCAACGTAACCAAGACTCGATATAAGACGAAGTCGACAGATGTATGCACCAACAACTTTGAAGGTTCAAAACCTTATAACAAATCATCTAAGAAGAGATGATTAGTTTTCAAGTCGGATTCGTATTTCATATTCTTGTTGTGGTTGTCAACTAAAGATAGGCAACGATATTGTTTTAAGACTAAACACAAGGTAACTTGTGTTAGGGTCCTAGGAAGGTTATAGTCTAGGTCAAAGCATTACTAATAACCTAATTCCCTATAACCAAGAGCTCTGATACCAAATCTTCTGTCACACCCCGACCGCATTAAAACAACAAACCGCGGTGGAAACGTCGGGGAGCGTCGTAACAGAATTATTGTTTCACAACACATGGATTGTAGTTTCGTTTTATTGAATTAAGTTTGTTACATTGTATTGAAATCAAAAGCAAAACATGAACAAATTGTCTTTCATTGTTATTGAGTCACTAAGGCCTCGTCCATTCCTATGTGAGCATGCATCATAATCATCGTCAAACATCATCAAACTATGGTACCCGAAACATATGTGAAAATACGTCAGCATAAAAATGTCGGCGAGTACATAGGTTTTGTGAGTATGTTAGATTCATGGATTTAAGTTCATATTTCAATACCTCGTCCAACTACGGGAGTTGTCAAGTGTGTACCTTGAAAACAAAAGAGTTTGATATTGCAGTATGTTTCTATCAACTTTTACAAGTTGATATATGTATAAATCAAAACCATTGTAGCCATGAATCTTAACTGAAAGCATTTGTCTTTGTTAACTGATGACGGGGGTAGCCCAAGACCAAATAAAATGATTTAAATACATGAATGCTCAAAAGGTTAAACGGTTCAAGGGTTGAAAAGCTGGGGAGATGAAGTAAAGCAATACGACAACAGTAAATGGTCACATCTCCGGATTGCCTTACCAACTCACCAGCCGCAAAAGCAACACGGATCCACAGAACACACTCTTTTACCCGCAGGTCAAAGCCTTCAACCCCCAAAAAGGGCAAAACCCCCACTGTAAGCATGGTCACTAGTCAAATGCATTCCTCTTTCAGTGATGTCTTCTCCTATATATTAGACAATTCATTTACTAAGCAGGACACAGCAGGCCAGCCCTGATTCCTAAAATCTCTGGTC
Organism: Helianthus tuberosus; assembly: GCA_030545235.1. NCBI lineage: Eukaryota > Viridiplantae > Streptophyta > Magnoliopsida > Asterales > Asteraceae > Helianthus > Helianthus tuberosus. Next base: position 13,815 of record JARYGA010025033.1, read on the forward strand.
ATTCGCTTTGAGTACTTGCTTCATGCGAGTTACCTCCTTTCACATCCAACACACACATTCCGTTTGCTCATTCATCCGAATCTGAACACACTTCAGAGGAGGATCTTCAGCAAACAATAAAAATAAACTAGTGAACCTCTCTCCACGTCTTGCAAACGTGGGGGGACCCCACGACCTGCGTTAGGCAAAGTTGAACCCTTCAACCCTTTTGCCTAACCAGCCAAGCTACTATCTTTGGTCTATTATTTGTTGCATCAACATTAACAAAGTTGTAAATCATTCTCGTAATAAAAATCATATGGTTTATATCGTTAGGAAAACCTTATAGTGTAACTTTGTTTTGAAAACATTCGTCCAAGTGATCTAGATAACGCAACGATATGTAATGTGTTAAAAGCACTTATATATAGGAAGTACCAGCGGCGTATCCACCATGCTTTTATCACATTACACCCGCCTCGTTACCTAATCACTTACCATAACCCATGTGACACCTGGGTCACTGCGACCATTAAAAAATACCAAACCAATGAAATATTTTATTTCATACTTGGGATTTGTACAAATATGTGTATCATTTGCACATATAAATTCTTGTTCGATTTCGGGCTCTAAATCGCTTTCTGGAAGGTTATACGCGCATTGATGCGTAAATATAACCAGTTTAATGAAACGAACACTCTGGAATAGTGAAATAGGCTTAACATACCTTAAATAACCTTTACATAACTTAGAAATAAGTTTTGAAGGCTTTGGTATGGCAAAATCAAGTTAAATCGCTTACAGGGACTAAAGTTGACAAACTGCGAAAGTATGCCAATTTGAACTGTAACAGACATTCCGGAACATGACCACAAGTTAAACATACCATAAATATCCTTTACATAGCTTAGAAATAGGCTTTGAAGGGTTCGGTGTGCTAAAATAAACTTTTGGGTCATTTAGGGACTAAAAGCGTCAAAAAGTGCATAAGTTTGCATTTTCGCGCGTAACTTACATTCTGAATACATCCAGACATCCAAAATTTTATGTAAGCACTAAAATATTTTATTTTAATGTTTGGCAAAAGAAAAATCCATTCGTCGTGTAATTTGGATCGTTTTTGCGTCCGTTACGACTTCCGTCGTAATTAACCGAACAACGCAATCGTACGGCCAAACGAACCGACATCCAAGATATTTTTGAGCACATTTTAAGTTCCCTATACTTTAACTTCATTTTAGAGCTTTGAAATGGGGTTAACGGGCCTTAAACGTGTCGGAAATGGCTTTATTGCATAACAGGGACCAAAACTGTCATTTTGCCAAAGTTGATGGCTTACGGACCGTAAGCCATCACCCTTACGGTCTGTAAGCAGTCCCCAGATTAGCAGAATGCAGAAACATTGAATCTGGCCTATTCCACCTTTGCACATGGTTTTGGGCAATACTATGGGCTCAAATGGTTTTGTAAAACCAGGGTCTTGAGGTGTAGGGTGGAGATTGAAGCACGGTTTTCGAGGAATGATCTTAACGGCTCTCCGAAAACTATAAATACCCCCCCCATTCCTTGATCAAAACCCACTTGAATTCTTGAGAGTTCTCTAAGTTGAAGTAATACCCACTTCATACCTGAGAATACTTGAGAAATCAAAGCTTTCGGGGACCCTTTTTAAGTGTTCCTTCGTTCTTTTTATTCTTTTAGCATTAAAAGTCAAACTTTGTTTGACTTTCTGCGTTGACCAGTTTATGGTCAATGCGAAGTTCGTTTGAACTTCATAACGTGAGCGTAATCACGATGGTTATAGTCCCTTGTGACTATACCTACTGATTACCACGTTATCTAGGCTCAGTGATACCAAACTACTCTTGGGTATCAAACTACTCTTGGGTATCAAAACCATTTGTTTTGATACCAAACCTGTTTTCTAACTTAACTAAACATGTTTCGACATGTTTAGCTCGTCACTTTTTAGATTAGTGCTTGTGTAGAGTCGTAAGTCAAGCGGACTAAACACCCGCTTAGACTTACAAACTAGACCCGTTTGGTCGATCTTTAGGATCCGACCAAACACATTTAGTGACCATAGTAGCATAGGGAATAACCTTCCGAGGTTATACCTTATGGTCACCTAGTTTAACTAGTTGTATGATAGGTAGTTTATATGCCTTAGGTAAATTACCAAAATACCCTTTTCATGTGTAATTGGTTTCATCACTTAACTGATTATGTAACATAATTAAACATGTTAGGCATATAATACTTGTCATAGGACTAGTTAGGCGAACGCGTTTTACGCGAACGACGCGTTAAAGTAGCATAAGCTACCTAGACGGGTCGTAATGGGTCGTAAGCACTTAGGTTAGGTTTCATTGTAGTGTGTAGGCTTTGTTAAACCATATTACATGAGTTCCCATACTCATTTGGTTTACGAGCCCTCATTCTATCCGATCCTCCGATTTAGGTCCGTTTATTAATGTAGATACCTATATTAGGTGTCGTTTGATATTCGTGACCTTCTAGCTTTGCTTGGTGGATATCTAAAGTCTATTGAGCAATCTCAAGTGAGTACATAGACCCCTCTTTTACTGTTTTCAAACTGTTTTGGGGTGAAACACATGTGCCTACTAGTTACTTTCATGCTTTCCATGTTTTCACATCATATACTTGTTATGTTCATTAGTACATTTATAGTACATGATTTCATTATGTTTTTGCTATGTATGTCCTTTGTTGCATACTTAGTACATCGTTTTACACTACATTTCATGCTATGTATGTCCATTGTGTGCATACTTAGTACATTGTTTTACATTACATTTCATGCTATGTATGTCCATTGTGTGCATACTTAGTACATTGTTTTACATTACATTTCACGCTATGTATGTTCATTTGATTACGTACTTAGTGCATTGTTTTCACATGCTTACATTTTGGTATGTCATTTGGTTTGTTCAAATGGGACAATATACATTCATTAACATTGATCACGCCATTCGTTAGTAGGTAGTGGTACCATAGGAATTGACAACTCTCGTTCCTGACATCCTAGGTATGTTTGGATGGAAGGAATGACCGAATTCGATAAACATAACACAGATAGACCTTTAAATTCGTTTAGGGGTTTATCGCCACAGTCACAAGGCTTGGATGTATGCATTTTCACAATACCGCATAGATGTTTATATCAGTATAGCATGCATTTGTTCCACAAAACATAACTTTGATTTAAACCATGTTTTACTTCAATACCTTGTTTTTGTGCATTTTACATATGGTTTAGTTGATATATTTCACTTACCATACATGATATTTTGGATACACATTACATGATTTACATTAGACATAAACATTTTGACATTGATATACACAATTCATGATTTACATTAGACATAAACATTTTGACTTTGATATACACAATTCATGATTTACATTAGACATAGACATTAGACATGGTTTTCACACAAAAATTTTGACATTTGATTATACATAAACATTTTACTTTGGTGGTTTGGTTTGAGTAAGTGATTTAAGTAACGAGGCGTGTGTAATATGATACAAGCATGGTGGATACGCCGCTGGTACTTCCTATATATAAGTGCTTGTATGGTATTACATATCGTAGCGTTATTTGAATCATTTCAATTTAGACATATAACATTTTATACAAATAACATACTTTTCACAATACATTGTTTTACAAACAACTTATCTGATATAAACTCAGTTTACTTGGTTATTTACTTAACCATGTATTATTCTTTTATACATATATATCATTTGGTTTATTTATCACTTTTCAAATGATTTATAAGACAAAGCAAATTACAAGGTTCATGACTAAACATTTTTCTTAAACATAAGTCATGAATTCTATTTTCACAAAACCTATGTATCTCACAGGCATTTTTATGCTGACGTACCTATTTTCACATGTGTTTCAGGATATGATTTATCAAGATACACTTAGGCGGACTTGGGCCTTAGCGACAATAAAAGATGCAAGACTAGTTATTTATGTTATGTTTCTTTAATTGTCAAGACATTGTAACTCTTTTAATCAATAAAACAATATTTCAAATTCCATGTGTTACGAAACAATGATTCTGTTACAACACTCCCCGACGTTTCCGCCATGTTTTGTTGTTTTACGTGGTCGGGGTGTGACAGAAAAGTTGGTATCAGTGCCCATGGTTATAAGGAATTAGGTTATTAGTAATGCTTTGACCTAGTCTATAACCTTCCTAGGACCCTAACGCGAGTTTACTTGCGTTTAGTCATAAAACAATATTGTCACCTATCCTTAGGCGACAACCACAACAAGAACACAAATTTCAAAACCGCTTTGAAAATCAATCATCTGTTCTATGATGATTTATTGTAAGGTTTTGAACCTTCAAAGTTTTCAAAATCTCGTCAAAGTTTGGGTCTTTTAATGTGAACACGTGCAAACTGGAAGGGTGAATACCTGTACTCTGAGTTTTCTGTCTAAGGCTAGAGTGTTCGTACAAATCCACAGAATCGAACCAGTCACTCTTACCTGGGAACTCTTGGGGTGAGTGTTCACTTATAGGCGAGCATGTCTTCAGTAATACATTAATATGACCTGTTTACTTTGATTAGTCACCGTCTCATTTGTTTGCCTTAGGTAACAAACAAATGATCGCAATTTTATGCGTTGCCATTTTGTTTTGATTTTCCGATAACATTTCACTTGTTTCTTCCTATGTCTTTCATTTCCTTCTAGAATGTCTCTTCCTCTCAGCAACGGTCAAATGTTCGAGCAAACAGCCAAATTTGCCCAGCGAATAGGCGAAGTGATTATGAGGACTATGGATTTAGGCATTGCCATGTCTCGTCTCAACAATGAAGCCACTCAAAAGCCACCAAAGGAAGTAGAAGTCAAGCCAACACCAAAATCAAGGAAGTGTTTGGCTTCAAGGAAACCCGCAGCAGTTACACCTAATCAAGCGGGACCTAGCCAAGTGGCAAGGCCACCAGCTAGGAAGCCATACAACGGAACTGCACCATTGTGCAACCAATGTAGCCTTCATCATCATGCTAGTGTGAAGTGCCACAAATGCCAGATTTGTGGACTTATAGGTCATACAGCAAGGGTTTGCTCAACTGCAGCTGTACCAAATCAAGCAGGACCCATCCGGGTGGCAACACCACCTGCTAAGAAGCAATATAAGGGAACGGCACCAATATGCGACAAATGTAAAGGGCATCACCAAGCTCACTTACAATGTCGTCTGTGTGTATCATGTGGGCGAGTTGGTCACCTGGCAAGTGCTTGTCGATGTAACCCGAACCAAGGTGGTCCAAATCAACCATAAGCCAATCCTGCTCAAGCTCGCTTCCCGCCTGGATCGTGCAACAACTGTGGCAAGATGGGTCATTTCGTGAATAAATGCCCGAAGCTTGCTAAGGCAAATCCAACCCACGGATGAGCAGTTGGCTGATTAGAAGATGTTGTTGTCTTATGCTTTTGTTTCTTCTATTTTCTTGTAATGTGAAACAATCTGTTTTGTTTATAAATAAATTGTTGTTCACAATTCTGATATACAAGTGTAGTTACATGAGTGTATGGAAATTCTCTATAATACCTGTATTAAGGAACTATGTTCCTTACACACTTCTCTTGTGATTCTCTCTTTCAAATAATCGCTCATGATTTCCTCGAAAATTTTAAGTACTCGTTTCACTCTAAGAACAAAGTACAGAAAATAAAGTGACATTATGAGTGATCGTGCTTTTGCACATCTGTGCCTTTGAAATCCTTGGTTAGATAACTGAGGGTATGTTCAATCTCGTACCCATATCATTTCATTCTGGTTTCGTAACAATATACATAGTATAAGTATTACAAAAACTATCTTCATGATCTCAAAACATTTCATATAGTTTGAAAACAATTTTTCGAATGCATTGGCTATGTTTTCAAAAACAACCTTCATAATTTCAAAATGTTTCATATAGTCTGAAAACAATATTAACACAGTACATTTTCTTATCAAGTGCATGATTTCAAAAACATTTTCGAAAACATTTTTAATATAGTGTATTTACATAACATAACAAATGCACGATTTCAAAAGCATCATTCATGTTTTCAAAAACCTTATACATACTTTCAAAATTCAACTCATGAATTTAAAACATTTTTATAAATGTACTTACCTAATACACCTACTTTATGATTTCAAAAGTATTATATATAAGGTTTCAAAAACATTGAACACATTTTTTTAAAAGAAACCCCGTGCATAGTTTTCAAAATATTTTCCTCATACATTGACTTAACTTTCAAATTCTGTTTCATAGGTCGCCTTGACATATCTAGCATCTCAACTTCATAAGTATTTTTACTTCATGTTTTGACTTAAGCACATCCAGTGCAAGGTTTCAAAACATCTTCAACTTCTAAAATCAATATGGGATCTTTTTATCTTCACAATTAGACCCTTGTGGATGGTTATCATTCAAATCAGAGTCCTTAATTGGATTCCTTGTGTACCTTAATTCGAACATTTCGGTTCCTTATAATCGAAATCGAATTTTCCCTTTAAAAGATCTTTCTATCTTTATAGTTAGATTCTTAGAAATATTTAAAGCACCAATCAAAATCCAATGATTGGATACCTGGTGTGCTTTGAATACATGTGCATAGTTAGCAGAACAAATTAACAAAATGATAACAAATCTAAAATCAAGTTAAACAATTATGTGATTATGTGTTTATGCACTTTGTGTTTTCTTTTATGCATTTTTGTGTTTTTGTATACTCTGGATATTCGTTATCCAAATCCTCGTAGAACCTTTCGTATCTTCATATGAGGGATTCGTAGTAGGATATTCAAAAGGTACTACCTTAAAATCCTCATTGGGCTTCTACATGATAGTTAAAACCCTGGGATTATATAGTACCATTCCATCTTTCATAAGAGACCCTTTGAGTGGTCTAGTCAAAAAGATTGATTCAGAATCTGGTTAAAGAATTACATATGGTGATATGGCTGGACAGAGTCCTTGATAGTCTATTTAGATCATTTATTGAGTTAATTAAAAGGACCCTATGGTGGTCTAGTCACAATCATCACAAGCTCGTTCATTGCTTTCTTCCCCTACACATTATAAGATGCACTACGTGACTATGCAAGGAATTACGTAATTATGGATGCATACATAATTGCGAAGTTCAGTGCACGGAAACCTCGGTAAGACTTATTATGTGTAAGAACCAATAGTGACAACCATAACGAAATGTGAACAATGTAATAGAGGTACGGTGGACGCACCAATGACGCTTTATATACTTGTATATAAGTGTCCCTCTCACATTGCAAGCATGATTTTATTGTAAAGTTACTAGAAGTTCAGGACTCTAACCATTGTTGTTTGATCTTTTCAACTTCATGTTTCAAGCTCTCACAAGTTTCCTCTGAATAAATTTCGGGACGAAATTTCCTAAAGTAGGGGAGACTGTGACACCTGGGTCACTGCGACCATCAAACAAACACCAAACCAATGAAATATTTTATTTCATACTTGGGATTTGTACAAATATGTGTATCATTTGCACATATAAATTCTTGTTCGATTTCGGGCTCTAAATCGCTTTCTGGAAGGTTATACGCGCACTGATGCGTAAATATAACCAGTTTAATGCAACGAACACTCTGGAATAGTGAAATAGGCTTAACATACCTTAAATAACCTTTAAATAACTTAGAAATAAGTTTTGAAGGCTTTGGTATGGCAAAATCAAGTTAAATCGCTTACAGGGACTAAAGTTGACAAACTACGAAAGTATGCCAATTTGAACTGTAACAGACATTCTGGAACATGACCACAAGTTAAACATACCATAAATATCCTTTACATAGCTTAGAAATAGGCTTTGAAGGGTTCGGTGTGCTAAAATAAACTTTTGGGTCATTTAGGGACTAAAAGCGTCAAAAAGTGCATAAGTTTGCATTTTCGCGCATAACTTACATTCTGAATACATCCGGACATCCAAAATTTTATGTAAGCACTAAAATATTTTATTATAATGTTTGGCATAAGAAAAATCCATTCGTCGTGTAATTTGGATCGTTTTTGCGTCCGTTACGACTTCCGTCGTAATTAACCGAACAACGCAATCGTACGGCCAAACGAACCGATATCCAAGATATTTTTAAGCACATTTTAAGTTCCCTATACTTTAACTTCATTTTAGAGCTTAGAAATGGGGTTAACGGGCCTTAAACGTGTCGGAAATGGCTTTATTGCATAACAGGGACCAAAACTGTCATTTTGCCAAAGTTGATGGCTTACGGACCGTAAGCCATCACCCTTTCGGTTTGTAAGCAGTCCCCAGATCAGCAGAATGCAGAAACATTAAATCTGGCCTATTCCACCTTTGCACATGGTTTTGGGCAATACTATGGGCTCAAATGGTTTTTGTAAAACCAGGGTCTTGAGGTGTAGGGTGGAGATTGAAGCACGGTTTTCGAGGAACGATCTTAATGGCTCTCCGAAAACTATAAATACCCCCCCATGCCTTGATCAAAACCCACTTGAATTCTTGAGAGATCTCTAAGTTGAAGTAATACCCACTTCATACCTGAGAATACTTGAGAAATCAAAGCTTTCGGGGACCCTTTGTAAGTGTTCCTTCGTTCTTTTTATTCTTTTAGCGTTAAAAGTCAAACTTTGTTTGACTTTCTGCGTTGACCAGTTTATGGTCAATGCGAAGTTCGTTTGAACTTCATAACGTGAGCGTAATCACGATGGTTATAGTCCCTTGTGACTATACCTACTGATTACTACGTTATCTAGGCTCAGTGACGAGTCGTAGTTTCGGCCAAAATACGCATTCTTGCGTATTTTGTAACCAAACTACTCATGGGTATCAAAACTGTTTGTTTTGATACCAAACCTGTTTTCTAATTTAACTAAACATGTTTCGACATGTTTAGCTCGTCACTTTTTAAATTAGTGCTTGTGTAGAGTCGTAAGTCAAGCGGACTAAACACCCGCTTAGACTTACGAACTAGACCCGTTTGGTCGATCTTTAGGATCCGACCAAACACATTTAGTGACCATAGTAGCATAGGGAATAACCTTCCGAGGTTATACCTTATGGTCACCTAGTTTAACTAGTTGTATGATAGGTAGTTTATATGCCTTAGGTAAATTACCAAAATACCCTTTTCATGTGTAATTGGTAATTAAGCATATGTAACCTAAACTTTCATCACTTAACTGATTATGTAACATAACTAAACATGTTAGGCATATAATACTTGTCATAGGACTAGTTAGGCGAACGCGTTTTACGCAAACGACGCGTTAAAGTAGCATAAGCTACCTAGACGGGTCGTAATGGGTCGTAAGCACTTAGGTTAGGTTTCATTGTAGTATGTAGGCTTTGTTAAACCATATTACATGAGTTCCCATACTCATTTGGTTTACGAGCCCTCATTCTATCCGATCCTCCGATTTAGGTCCGTTTATTAATGTAGATACCTATATTAGGCGCCGTTTGATATTCGTGACCTTCTAGCTTTGCTTGGTGGATATCTAAAGTCTATTGAGCAATCTCAAGTGAGTATATAGACCCCTCTTTTACTGTTTTCAAACTGTTTTGGGGTGAAACACATGTGCGTACTTGTTACTTTCATGCTTTCCATGTTTTCACATCATATACTTGTTATGTTCATTAGTACATTTATAGTACATGATTTCATTATGTTTTTGCTATGTATGTCCTTTGTTGCATACTTAGTACATCGTTTTACACTACATTTCGTGCTATGTATGTCCATTATGTGCATACTTAGTACATTGTTTTACATTACATTTCATGCTATGTATGTCCATTGTGTGCATACTTAGTACATTGTTTTACATTACATTTCACGCTATGTATATTCATTTGATTACGTACTTAGTGCATTGTTTTCACATGCTTACATTTTGGTATGACATTTGGTTTGTTCAAATGGGACAATATACATTCATTAACATTGATCACGCCATTCGTTAGTAGGTAGTGGTACCATAGGAATTGACAACTCCCGTTCCTGACATCCTAGGTATGTTTGGATGGAAGGAATGACCGAATTCGATAAATATAACACAGATAGACCTTTAAATTCGTTTAGGGGTTTATCGCCACAGTCACAAGGCTTGGATGTATGCATTTTCACAATACCGCATAGATGTTTATATCAGTATAGCATGCATTTGTTCCACAAAACATAACTTTGATTTAAACCATGTTTTACTTCAATACCTTGCTTTTGTGCATTTTACATATGGTTTAGTTGATATATTTCACTTACCATACATGATATTTTGGATACACATTACATGATTTACATTAGACATAAACATTTTGACATTGATATACACAATTCATGATTTACATTAGACATAAACATTTTGACATTGATATACACAATTCATGATTTACATTAGACATAAACATTTTGACATTGATATACAAAATTCATGATTTACATTAGACATAGACATTAGACATGGTTTTCACACAAACATTTTGACATTTGATTATACATAAACATTTTACTTTGGTGGTTTGGTTTGAGTAAGTGATTTAAGTAACGAGGCATGTGTAATATGATACAAGCATGGTGGATACGCCGCTGGTACTTCCTATATATAAGTGCTTGTATGGTATTACATATCGTAGCGTTATTTGAATCATTTCAATTTAGACATATAACATTTTATACAAATAACATACTTTTCACAATACATTGTTTTACAAACAACTTATCTGATATAAACTCAGTTTACTTGGTTATTTACTTAACCATGTATTATTCTTTTTTACATATATATCATTTGGTTTATTTATCACTTTTCAAATGATACAAAGCAAATTACAAGGTTCATGACTAAACATTTTTCTTAAACATAAGTCATGAATTCTATTTTCACAAAACCTATGTATCTCATAGGCATTTTTATGCTGACGTACCTATTTTCACATGTGTTTCAGGGTATGATTTATCAAGATACACTTAGGCGGACTTGGGCCTTAGCGACAATAAAAGATGCAAGACTAGTTATTTATGTTATGTTTCTTTGATTGTCAAGACATTGTAACTCTTTTAATCAATAAAACAATATTTCAAATTCCATGTGTTACGAAACAATGATTCTGTTACGACACTCCCCGACGTTTCCGCCACGTTTTGTTGTTATACGTGGTCGGGGTGTGACAACCCAATCGTTTAATAGTTCAAATAGTTCCAATCGTTCAAATAGTTCAAGTAGTTCACATAGATCAAATAGTTCCAATGGTTCAAATAGTTCAAATAATTCACATAGGTCAAATAGTTCCAATGGTTCAAATAGTTCAAATTGTTCACATAGTTCAATAGTTCCAGTGGTTTAATAGTTCACATAGTTCTAGTGGTTCAATTGTTCACATAGTTCCAGTGGTTCAATAGTTCATATAAATCAATAGTTCCAGTGGTTTAATAGTTCACATAGTTCTAGTGGTTCAATAGTTCATATAATTGAAATCGTTGTGTTCAATATAAACCATAACATTCTTTTAGAAAACTCGAAATCGTTTAGAACATATGAATCACCCCAAAACATTTGAAAACGGTAAAAGAGGGGAACTATGTACTCACTTGAAGTGCAAAGTATCCTCGATCTAATGAACTTAACGAAGCTCAGGCAAACCAAGGAAATCAAGTAGTACCTAGTAATCGGATCGCCTAGTTAATAAATCGACACCTAAATCGGGAGATCGGATAGAATGAGGTCTCGTAAACCAAATGAGTATTGGAACTCATGTGATATGGTTTAACGAAGCCTACATCCTAAAACGGAACCTTATCTTAAGTGCTTACGACCCATTAAGGTAGCTTACGCTACTTTAACGCGTCGTTCACGCAAATGCGCGTTCGAGACGCCTAACTAGTCCTATGACAAGTATTATATGCCTTAGCATGTTTAAATATGTTGCATAATCAGTTTAGGTGACAAAAGTTAAGTTACATATGCTTAAATACCAATTATCCATGAAAAGGGCATTTTGGTCATTTTTCTAAGGCATATAAACTACCTATCATACAACTAATTAAACTAAGTGACCATAAGGTATAACCTCGGAAGGTTATTCCCTATACAACTATGGTCACAAAATATGCTTGGTCGGATCCTAACGATCGACCAAACGGGTCGGGTTCGAAAGTCTAAGCGGTGGTTTAGACCGCTTGACTTACGACCCTAAACAAGCACTAGACTAAAATTGACGAGTTAAACATGTTTAACTAAGTTAGAAAACAAGTTTGATATCAAAAAGTGTTTTGATACCCAAAAATAGTTTCGTTGCAAAATACGCATAAACACGTATTTTGACCGAAACTTTGACTCGTCACTTCGACTAATCAACGTGGTAATCAGTAGGTTTAGTCACAAGGGACTATAACCATCGTGATTACGCTCATGTTGCAAAGTTCAAACGAACTTTGTGTTGACCAAATCATGGTCAAAGCAGAAAGTCAAACACTGTTTGACTTTCATGCTTGAAATACATAAAAAGCATGAAAGAAGCTTACAAAAGGTCCAAGCAAGGAAGGATTTGATTCAAATTGCTCAGGTATGAAGTATAGAACTCCAACTTAGAGCAAGTTTTTGAATCAAGTGTGAAGAAATGTGAATGAAGCAAGTGGGTATTTATAGTAAGTCTTGAGTTCTTAAGATCTTGACAAGTGTTTTTGCAAGAATCAAAGCTCAAATCTCACCATACACTTGTGGAACATGGTTTAGTATACAATGGGGGCTCCAAAACTAGCTCATAGTATTGAGAAAGTTGCATAAAAGACCCCCAAGTTCAAGCTAGTTGCTGAAAATGGAAATTCTATCAATTTAGAGCCATCGCGTGCCGCCACGGCACAACCCTTAGGCTGTGGCGCGACGCCACCCCTTCCCAGTTACTGAAACTTTAAAAAATTGGTAGAATTGGTCCCTGCAGCATGTTTATGCCTTTTTCGGCGCGTTTAAACCTCGTTAACCCATTTGCAAGGCTCTACAAGGATGTTAAAGCATAGGGGACTTGAAACATGCTTGAAAATATTCCGGATGTCGGTTCGTTTGGTCGTATGGTTGCGTTGTTCGGTTAATTACAACAAAACTCGAACGGATGGGAAAAACGATCCAAATTACATGAAGAATGGAATTTTAGCATGCCAATAATTAAAATAAAATATTTTAATGATTACAAAAATTTTTGGATGTCCGGATATGTTCAGAACGTAAGATATGCGCGTAAATGCAAACTTATGCACTTTTTGACGCTTTTAGTCCTTGATTGACCAATAAGTTTATTTTCGCATACCGAACCCCTCAAAGCCTATTTCTAAGCTATGTAAAGGATATTTAGGGTATGTTTAGCTTATGATCAAGTTCCGGAATGTTCATTACTATTCGAATTGACATACTTTCGCAGTTTGTCGAAAATAGTCCCTGCGATCGAATAAACTTGTTTTCGACACACCAAACCATCCAAAACTTATTTCTAAGTTATGTAAAGGTTATTTATGGTATGTTAAGCCTATGTCACTATTCCGGAGTGTTTGTTGCATTAATCTGATTAAATTTATGCATCAGTTCGCGTATAACTTTCCACAAAGCGATTTAAAGCTCGAAATTGAACAAGAATTGATATGTGCAAATGATACACATATTTATACAAATCCCAAGTATGAAACACAATATTTCATTGGTTTTGTATTCGTATGATGGTCAAAGAGGCACAAATGTGACATATAACTAACTCATTTCATGTTTTATGGAATGTAGGTATGCTAGATGTACCGGATGATGATCAAGCTCGACGAAGAACCGAACACAATCAAGAATTCAAGCTTCCGCTATAAGTTTCGTCGTCATATTTTAAAATGGCGAATATATTTTCAAAATGTTGCAATGCTTTATTTCTTAAAATGTTTTTAACGAACTCGTATTTTTAAGTGCATGTTTAACCGTAAATGCACTATTATAGTCGAAATTTATATGATAATCGTATAAATGGACTAAGGGTCTTACACAAACCTAAAAAAAACCAAAATCAAACTTCGAAAATCATTCCAAATCATTTGAATCTCTTACCAGGAGTCTGTGTTTTTTAATCAAGAAACATACACCCGAAAAACTCTTTCAGCCAGCCGCTACAGCATATTCAAACTTCGATCTCCTTCTTGGTGAACAACAATCACCTGCAATCGCAAACAAATCAGAACCCTAAACCCTGTCACACATATTCAGTTGAGTAGATCCGTCATCTGCTTTTCCGCTGTGATTACAGAGGACTACCAGATCTTGAGGGTTCGTTGTGATCTCGGATCCTCTCGGAACCCTAAACCCTGATACCATCCACCCACACAACAACGACAACCACCGTACAATGCCGTCTTTAACCCTTAGCCACCACCGTTCACCCTTCACCATCGTCGTCTGAGTACACTCACCGTAGCATCATGTTTACCATTGGATTTGAGTGAAAAAAGGGGGAAGGATAGTTGCAGATTGTTCTTTTTATTGTGTGTTTGTGTGTGAGATTTACAGAGAAGACAGAGAGAGATAAGAAAGAGTGGCAGCTGAAACTTTGAATTGGGTTTGGGTATTTTGGTTTGTTATTGGAGAGAGTTGAAGAAAACCCTAAACCATCGATTAAATCAATCTCGCTACTTTCCTTAAATTGTGAAAGTTTTTTTTTTAAATACGCTGAGTTGATATAGCAAAGTTGATAAAGACGCTTTCGGTCGGTAGCGGAGTTGTTAGTAGCAGAGGTTTTAGTTGCGGGCGACTTTAAATCTTAAGCGCGAGTTCAAGTTGTCGGTGTATTTGATAAATACGTCGGTACGATAACTTCGCTACCAAGCGTCATTATTCCAAGGTTCTTTTTGGTGTGGGTTCCCGGCGTATTTGATATATCTCCGAGCATAAATCTTGAACGCGAGTTCAAGTGTCCAGCGTATTTGATAAATACGCCGGATCAGTTGTCTTCTTAATAACGATACCTAGACAGCGTAATTAGTTGCTTTCGGCGTATTTGATTGTTTATCAAATACGCTCGGTTTGTTAATTTTCTGGTATCGTTCTTGTAAACACAGTTAAAAAAAACCCGCATATTTGTCACACTCCGTGCCAAAGAGTGAATATGGCAATCAATCATGGAGAAAATAGTTCTTGGATATTTGATTCTGGTGCCACTAACACCATGACGTTTGAACCATTGGACATACGGTCAATGACCAATCCTCAAAAAACTCAAATCCATACCGTAAACAATGGAACAATGCAAGTGAAGGGAGAAGGAACAATTGAAATTTCACCAACTATGAAATTATCAAATTGTCTTTATGTTCCATCATTATCTCACAAACTGCTCTCAATTAGCTATATTACCAAAGAACTAAATTGCACGGTACTAATGTATCCTACTTTTTGCCTCCTACAGGATATCAGGACGAGTGTGATTATTGGACGTGGTATTGAGCGCCAAGGAGTATACTACATGGATGAAGTAGCTCAATAGGGTACTGTGATTTTGGCACATGGAACCGAAAACCAAGAAGCTTGGCTATGGCATAGACGTTTGGGACACCTATCCACCGGTTATTCGCACCTTTTGTTTCCAAAACTCTTCCCTTTAAATGGAAAAAATAGATTGTGAAACCTGTTTTCGTGCTAAAAGCCATCGACAACCATTTAAACCCAGCAATACGAAAGTAGCTTCACCTTTTTCACTAATCCATTCTGATGTGTGGGGTCCTGCTCCTGTGATTGGGGGGGGGGGGCAGGGTATTCGGTACTTTCTACTATTCGTGGATGATTGCACGCGCATGACATGGGTATATTTTTTTAAAAAACAAAGCCGAAGTTTATGGGAAATTTATCATGTTTTATGCTATGATTCACACTCAATTCCAAACTCAAATCCAAATCCTTCAATCCGACAATGGGGGGGGGGGGGATTTGTCAATACATCCATGAAACAATTCTTTAAAACCAAAGGATTAATTCATCAAACCTCTTGTTCTCATACCCCTGAACAAAACGGTGTTTCCGAACGAAAAAACCATATTATTCTTGAAATGACTCGAGCTCTTTTAATTGAATCTCAAGTACCTAAATCTTTCTGGCCGGAGGCAGTTGCAACCTCCGTGTATCTCTAAATCGACATCCACCAAAGCTCTTAAGTTTAAGACTCCCTTAGATTGTCTATCTAAGTCTGCCAGTATTCCCAATCCTCTTACACTTGAACCTCGACTCTTCGGGTGTACAACATTTGTCCACATACCCAAAACCAATAGAATCAAGCTTGGCCCATGTGCTAAGAAATGTGTATTTATCGGCTATGGGATCGTTCAAATAGGTTACCGGTGTTATAACCCAAAAACTCATCAAATGTTCACCACAATGAATGTGGACTTTCTTGAAACAAAATACTTTTATAACACCCAACTCAGTGGTCAAGGGGAGAATGAAAGTATAGACACTCTGAGTTGGCTAACTCAACTTCCATCAACTGAATAAGTAATAACAGAAAACCATCACAGTACTTCAAGTCCTTCAAACACAGCCACACAATCTGCGGAGCACAGTACCACTGAAGAAAATCCATCCAACGTGATACCAGAGGTAAGAAATAATGAGAACTCTGAATGTACTACGTCTTATAACTATGAGACAACAGGGGAACATACAAAACCGACGACAACAGAACCTACAGAACAGGTTGAACCAGTTGTTGAAGAGGTGGAACCAGTTGTTGAACATGTTGAACCAGGTGCAGCAGAGACAACCGGAAGATATTCTCTCCCTCCAAGAGAAAATAGAGGAGTTCCCCCTAAGAGATACTCTCCAGAAAAGGTGGCTCCAAGGTCTAGGTATCCTGTGGCAAACATTGCCACTGGAAATTTGTCTAAGGATGCTAAAGCATTTGCCGCTGCCTTGTGCTCTGAACAAATGCCATCTACAGCACAGGAAGCCTTGAAATCCAAAGAATGGAAAAAGGCCATGGAGACCGAAATGGAAGCGATCAAGAAGAAAAACATGTGGGAGAAATGCACTCTTCCACCAGGAAAGAAACCAGTGGGATGTCAGTGGGTGTTTTTAGTCAAACATAGGCCTAATGGCACGATTGAAGATACAAAGCACGGCTGGTTGCAAAGGGTTATACTCAAAATTATGGAATTGACTACTTTAAAACCTTCTCCCCAGTAGCCAAAATCGATACAATCAGAGTTCTTTTTTAATAGCTTCCAATAAAGGTTGGCCTCTTCATCAATTTGATGTAAAAAATGCCTTCCTTCACGGAGAACTGAACGAGGAAGTCTATATGGATGCCCCACCGGGATTCAATGAGAATTTCAAGGCTGGAGAAATATATCGGTTAAAGAGATCTCTGTATGGTCTTAAGCAGTCTCCTGGAGCTTGGTTTGGAAGGTTTACCCTTGCTATGAAGAAATATGGCTTCAAACAAAGCAACTCTGATCATACCCTAGTTTTGAAACGTAGGGGCAGTCTTGTGACCTGCTTAATTATCTACGTTGATGACATGTTACTTATGGGAAACGATGAAGAGGAAATGTCAATGTTAAGAGATAAACTTTTTTCGGAATTCGAGATGAAAGACCTGGGAAAATTGAAGTATTTTCTTGGAATTGAAGTTCTGATATCTAAACAAGGGATTTTTATCTGTCAGAAGAAATATATCCTTGATCTGCTAGCCAAAACCGAAATGATTGAGTGCAAACCGGCGGACACCCCAATGGTGGTTAATCACGGCCTGCACATGGAAGATGGAGCAGAACTATCAGACAAGGAGAGATATCAACGAATGGTGGGAAAACTGATATACCTCTCTCACACTTGTCCAGATATAGCATATGCATTAGGAGTGGTGAGTCAGTTTATATTCCAGCCTCAAGCGAGTCACATGGAAGCAGTACTAAGAATCATCAGGTATCTCAAGGGAACAACAGGTCATGGTATACTGTTTAGATCAAATGGGCACTTAGAAATCCAAGCTTATACAGACGTCGACTGTGCAGGGGATAAAGGAACGAGATGGTCAACCTCAGGATACTTCACCATGGTCGGAGGAAATCTAGTTACCTGGAGAAGTAAAAAACAAAAGGTAGTCGCCCTATCTAGTGCAGCAGCCGAATTCCAAGGGGTTGCATGTGGCCTAGCAGAGATTCTGTGGATTCACAAGCTCCTAACTGAGATTGGCTTTCTTTCTACTACAACAACCAAAATCATGTGCGACAATAAAGCTGCTATACAGATCTCAGAAAATCCAGTCCAACTTGATCGAACAAAACATGTGGAGGTAGATCGACACTTCATCAAGGAGAAATTGGAGGAAGGTATCATAGAGCTCCCATATGTATCGTCAAAAGATCAACTCGCAGATATTCTTACAAAAGCTGTTAACGGGAACGTGTTTAGTAGCTGCTTGAGCAAGTTAAGTATTGGTGATCCCACTACTCAACTTGAGGGGGAGTGTCGGAAAGTAAATGATGTGTCATAGTATAGGGGCTAATTGTGTAACTTGGTGTTCTATATAAACACCCTTCTTTATAACCCTAAACCTGTACAATACAATTTCAATACAAACAATTTCCCAATCACAAAGTTTTCTCTATACCAGACAACAAGGACACGGGGCCGTCTGAAGGGTCTGTTTGCAGCTATATATAGAGGTGCTTGGTTCATTATCAACTCATCCATTGGCAGCCCTCTCTCCCACTCACCACCATTTCACCACCACTCCAACACCACCATCCACCACTTCCGTTTACGTTTAGAGTGTGTGTAATAGTCTCAGGATCCAAGATTGATCGTAAGAGTTTTTGTCAAACAAAGGCCATGCTTAGCTAAATCTCTTACACCACTTGGTGAAGATAAATCTTTTATGTATTACTTTTGATTTCCAAGATTTGGCTACTTTTTATTTAGGTATATATTAATGACTTTAAGAAATAGTTTTTTTTTATAATGAAAGTGAACTTCACTCTATCATCTCTTCATGTTTTGTTGACTCACTCATTCGTGTCTTTATGGTCTATATAAAGCATGTTAACTGCCTAGAAGGTGGTTTGGGTAAAGTTCTTGCCTCATTCAATGTATAGATCCTGCGAGGACTTGATTCAAGCTTATTAGGACTTCTCTTGAGATAGATAGCAACAAATCAGGGGAAGTAAGAAGGACTTGAATCCCTTATAAATAAACTACTATTAAAACTTTAAACCGGCCTTGCGGGACTGTATCCCTGCTGATTCAGAACAATATGGCCGAGGGTAGCATTTCCTCCAAAAGAGGGACATGCCACATTTTGCATTAATAACTTACTTGATTATCTTTTAATAGTCAGGCTTTGCGGGACTGTATCCCTGCTGACTCAGACCAATATGGCTGAGGGTAGCGTTGCCTCTAAAAAAGGGATATGCCACAAAACTAAGATAATCTTTTAAAAAGCCCAAAGTACGGAAATCATCGAAGGATACGTAAAAGAGGAGTCGGATCCAATTGATTCTATCTTGTTTATTGTTTCTTTTAAAATTTATTTTTCTTTTCATTTTTATCTACTCACATCTTTTCTCAAAATTTTGGTTAGATTAGACATTGACGATATTCCGGTATTAAAAGCTCTTGTGTCCTTGGACGACCTCGATATCTTACCATCACTCTATTACGCCAACGATGGGTGCACTTGCCCTAACGTGTTGTAGAGAGTGATTGTGTTATATCGTGTTTTATAAATTTAAAGCTTGATAAACGAGTAAAAGTGCTAAAAATATACTAAAAATTATACCACGCTCCACTCATGTCAAGTTTTTGGCGCCGCCGCCGGGGATACAAGAATTTTAAGAGAGTTTAAAATCCACGGCCTAATCATCTTTTTCAGTTTTTCTCTCCAAACTCTTCTTCTTTTTCTTTAAATTTCCAGTTACAGAAGAGTCACATGGGGCCATGCCTCATCTGACACGCGGTCGTGCTTAACTTACAGTATTTGAGAATCAACAAAATTTTCAACACAGAAGGTTCACACAAAGCCGTGCCTAGTTTAACACGGGGTCGTGCTCAAACGCCCAGTATTAGAAAATTTACAGACCCAAACACAGGGTCGTGCTTAATCTGACACGGGGCCGTGCCCACCTTCTATTTTCAGAAAAAACCTTTTTTCCGAGAGCCGTAATCTTCTGGGTATTACCTAAACAATGGATTATTACATGGTAGATTATGACTACTACCATTACGATGATTATGAGGAACCATATTGTACCATATATGGTGAATCCCATACGGTACAAAATTGTTACCTATTTCAACTATCAACCTCTTACACCACATATGAGGAACCAAGGTTTGAGCTCCCAAAATCAAGCTTTGTTTGGGACAATCCAACGTTTAAAACGTACCATACACCACCCACAATCATCCCCGAAGCCGAAAGCCTCATACAAAGTCTCAAGAACCTAGAACTCTTAATCAAGAAATCTTGTGCAACTATTTGCACCAAGGAGGTAATCATAGAAGAGGTAAAACCTCAAGAGCCAGAAAAGAGAAACCAGTCGAAGAAAACCCGACGCATGAAGATGAAAAACCCGAACCAAGCCATAAGGAAGGTAAGTCTATAAAGGTAAGTCTCGAAGAGGAACAACAAAACCTCCAAGAAATACAAATTCTACAACCATCTTTTGAAAATCATAGTTTGGTACCATCTCATGTTAAGTTTTTAAAAGAGTTAAACACTAATCCTAAAACCAAAGAAGTAGCAAGTGTTACTTTAACTAAAGATCAAACTTCACTAGTACAAGATATACAAATTGGACTAAACATAAAATGGTACCATGTTTTGTTCAAAACATCTATATTAGTAATATTTCAATAGACAACGATCTTTGTGTTAATATAATGCCTAGTTATGTATTTAAAAGATTAGGTAATGGTGATTTCCTTCCGATCAAAATGCATATCCTCTTGGCTAATCGAAAAACTAAACA
Source organism: Helianthus tuberosus (assembly GCA_030545235.1). Lineage (NCBI taxonomy): Eukaryota > Viridiplantae > Streptophyta > Magnoliopsida > Asterales > Asteraceae > Helianthus > Helianthus tuberosus. Next base: position 34,850 of record JARYGA010025033.1, read on the forward strand.
CGCTACGGGAGTGGTTGAGGACGTTCTCATTCAAATGCACCAAACTGTTTTACCAACCAACTTCATCATCTTAGATGATGATCTACTCGTATTGGGAGAACCATTCACAAAAACCCTTTAAGCTTTGTTCAAAAAAAAAACACCATAATCTTCCCACTAAACTTGGGGCCGTCAAATGAAACTTTAACCTAATAAATTAATGAAATACCCGATAGGCAATGATGACCCCTTGCTGGAAGATGAGGTAGAACCGCCCGATACGGAGGTAAAAGATGACTCAATCATCGAAGAGGAAGCCACTACCGAATAAACCTTCTCAGCCCGCGATGACAAACCAAAAACCAAGCCATCTATTGAAGATCCTCCATCCCTCGAACTTAAAGAACTTCCCAAAGGCTTGGAGTACACATTCCTAGATAACAAAGGTAAGCTTCCCGTCATCATTTCCTCGTACCTCACCCCTCTTGAAAAAGAAAAATTCCTCAATCTACTCAAACGACACAAAACAACAATCGCATGGAAACTAATGGACATCAAAGGCATTAGTCCTTCCATGTGCACACACAAAATCTTGATGGAAGACGACTACAAAGCCGCAATCCAACGAAAAAGACGGGTGAATTCTAACGTGCAAGAAGTGGTGAAAAAGAAGTCATCAAACTTCTAGACGCCAGAATTATCTACCCCATCTCCGATAGTCCATGGATAAGCCCAGTTCAAGTAATGCCAAAGAAAGGAGGAATAACGGTTGTGACCAACGAAAAGAACGAACTCATACCAACAAGGACCGTCACCGGATGGAGAGTTTGCATCAAATATAGGAGACACAATGAAGCCACAAGAAAAGACCACTTTCCATTACCCTTCATTGACCAAATATTGGAGCGATTATCCGGTCGCAAATTATACTGCTTTCTGGATGGATTCTCTAAGTACTTCCAAATACCCATTGCACCGGAAGACCAAGAGAAAACAGCCTTCACATGTCCCTATGGAACTTTCACATATCGATGCATGCCATTTGGTCTACGTAATTATGCCCTTGCAACATTCCAACGATGTATGGTGGCCATTTTTCACGATATGATAGAGAAAACCATGGAAGTTTTCATGGATGACTTCTCTATCTTCGGTGATTCATTTGACCAATGCATCGATAACCTCGAACGAATGCTATCTAGATGTGAGGAGACTAACCTAGCCCTTAACTGGGAGAAGTGATTTTTCATGGTTACAGAGGGAATAGTGGTCAGTCATCAAATTTCCAGCGCAGGCATGGAAGTTGATCGTGCAAAAATCGACACTATTTCCAGACTACCTCCTCCATCATCTGTTCGAGCCATACAAAGCTTCCTAGAACACGCCGGATTCTATAGGCGGTTTATCAAAGATTTCTCAAAAATCTCTCGACCTTTAACCAAGCTGCTTGAAAAAGATGCCCCATTCATCTTTGACAAGGATTGCACGACAACATTTCTTGCCTTAAAAGAAATGTTAGTCAATGCACCAATCATGATAGCACCCGATTAGAAACTACCTTTTGAAATCATGTGTGATGCCAATGATTTTGCAGTTGGAGCAGTCTTGGGACAAAGAAAGGAGAAGCATTTTCATCCCATATACTACGCTAGCAAGACTCTTAACGATGTGCAAGAAAACTATACAACCACCAAAAAAAAGTTGCTAGCTGTAGTATTCACATTTGATAAATTTTGTTCCAATCTTGTGCTTTCCAAAACCATAGTCTACACAGACCATGCTGCCATCCGGTACCTCTTCAAGAAACAAGACGCTAAACCGCGTCTCATTAGGTGGATTCTTCTTCTCCAAGAATTCGACAATGGAATAAAAGACAAAATAGTAGCTGAAAACACCGCTGCTGATCACCTATCTCGTCTCGAAGACCCCGCTTTGGACAAGACTCGAGAAGAGATTATTAATGAAAAATTCCCCACGGAATCCTTAGAAATGGTGGAATATAGAGAAGAACCTTGGTACGCAGATTATGCCAACTATCTGGCTAGTGGCACTCTCATCAAAGGATGGTCATATCACGTATCGTAGCTGAATCAGATGTTACAAGACCAGTGCTGATCTGAGAAAAATACAAAATTGATATGCTTTAAAGTCCATCCGGACGGATGCATAAAATTCATCCGGAAGCTTTAAAGAGTCAGTCCATCCGTCCGGATGGAGGCCCATCCGTTCGGATTGAGTCCATCCACTAGCTTGTTTCATCCGGATGGAGGATGTCTATAAATAGGAGAGTAGGGTCTTGTCATTTGTAACTTTTGGAGACTAGAGTGGGGAAACTCCGTCTGTTTGATTTCGTGGTGTAAACATTGTTATATCAGTAATAGAAATCATTGTTAATTACGTCTTCGTGTTCTATCCACACACGTGATTGGATTCCGCACAACTCACGTGTTCATATGCATTCAGAGGTGAAGGAATCGATCCAAAATCAGAATTCACAAGATCCATATCTTTTTAAAATATGTGCAGACCAACTCATTCGACGATGCGTCGGTGGTCGAGGAGTAATACAAATTCTCTGTCATTTTCACGAAGGACCATGTGGAGGACATCACGGAGCAATCAACACCGCATGAAAGGTGTATGATTCAGGATTCTACTGGCCTATGAATACACAAAGATGCCTACACCTTAGTCAGAGCATGCGACGCATGTCAACGGGCATGCAACATCTCAACAAGAAACGAAATGCCACAAATAACATCCTTATTTGCGAAATCTTTGATGTTTGGGGTTTGGATTTTATGGGACCATTCCCACCATCAAGAGGAAACAAATACATCCTTGTGGCTATAGATTACGTTTATAAATGGGCTGACGCCGAAGCTCTTCCTACTAATGATGGAATCGTAGTAGTTAAATTCCTGAAAAGACTATTCTCCCGTTTCGGCACTCCAAAAGCCCTCATCAGTGATAGAGGAACCCACGGTTGTAATTTGCAAATGGAAAAGGCTCTAACACGATATGGGGTATCTCACCGACTCTCAACTTCTTATCATCCTCAAACCAACAGTCAAGCCAAAGTAACCAATCGAGGTTTAAAAAAGAATCATAGAGATGACTGTGGGTCAAAACAGGAAGGAATGGGCAGATAAACTAGACGATACTTTACGGGAATTTCGAACAGCCTTTAAAACACCAATAGGCACCACCCCATATAAGCTCGTCTATGGAAAAAAACTGCCACCTTCCGGTAGATATTGAACACAGGGCATACTGGGCACTGAAGAATGTCAACTTGGATCAAAAGATTTCAGGAAAAGATCGTTTGCACCAGTTAAATGAGTTAGATGAACTACGAAACCAAGCATGCTCCAACTCAGAAATCTACTAGGAACGCATAAAAAGATTACATGATAAACATATAAGCGGACCTAAGGAATTTAGAGAAGGGGATCAAGTACTTCTCTTTAACTCAAGGCTAAGACGTTTTCCTGGAAAACCCAAGTCTTGATGGCCCGGACCTTTACCATCACCAAGGTCTTTCCACACAGTGCCATAGAAATTAAGCCTTCGAATGGGGAACCATTCAAAGCTAATGGACAAAGGCTTAAATTCTACGAAGGATTCCTCGAGGATGAAGAAGTAGAGATAACGTTAAGAGAAATAGATAAGTGATCGGGTAACAAAACTACATATTTTTATTTTGTTATAATAATCTATCTTGTAGGTATATTTTGGAGGACCACGCCAAAAGGGCTATAAACCAGGTAAAACGAGCTAAGGCACTAAACGGACAGAGAAACGACCTATATAAAAAATTATAAAACACGGGGCTGTGTCTGATGGACACGGGCCCGTGTCTGACGGAAACGGGCCCGTGTCTAACGGACGCGGGGCTGTACCTAACTGCAGACGGGCTAAAACCCTTGTCTTCTTTCTTTTCCTTTTCATAACTCCCACGACCGTTTCTCTGCACCCATCGGTTCCCTCTTGATAACGAATGTGATGAAACACATAAGGTTATGAGAAGATTAACCAGAAAATTTGGACCAAGCAAAGCAAAGGCAAAAAATGGACCCAGTCATCACATCATGGTGTTTTGATGAAGATATAGACATGGTCACCGTTATACGTGACAACGGAGCGCAGGAAGACTACATGCTTGAAGACATCATGACCAAGCAGGGGGTTGGTTTCTTGGAGGAGTTGCACAACACCACATGTTTAAACACATACATGAACATAAAAATGGCGTTGATGCAGGACATGTTCAAATGGAGGCTTCAAAATCTTCAAGAACAAGAAGCCAATGAAAGTGAAAGTGATGACTTGGATGAGAGACTGGAAGAAGACTCCGAAGAAGAACACGAAGGGAGTGATGGATACTTCTTAGACAAAGTCCCTTCTGACGTGGAGTTTTATTATTTTCTTTGTGTAATTATTTTTTCAAATAATAAAATACTATATTTGTCTCATTAGTTACAAAACGCCAAAAATGCCACAAAAGCCATTAAATAAAAAACGCCAAATAGTAAAAACTATTTTTCCTGTGTAATTTTTTATGCGTTAGTATATTTTATCATCTTGGTCTACAAAACGTCATTAACTGTAAAAACGTCAAACTTGGAAGATGGGACGTATTACAGCCTTAACAGATCAAGCTGAACAAAACAGTAAATACAAACAGTAACTGAAAAGACGGATAATTTATTACTAGCATTTATTATAATAAAATCCCGCCTAAACTACGCGCCAAAACCATCCTATAAAGAGAAACGTCTCAGCATCACACCCAAAAACAACGCCATGTTTCCTAAAAACCACTCACTTTAAAACACCAAACAATAGTTAAAAAACCACAGATGGCAAACCTCGTTTCTTGGATATTCAGTATTGTTCTGCATGAAGTTTCACTGAATGGATTCTTACCTGAAGTAGGTAACTCTATAAGATTTTGCTGAATGAGACGGACAAATATTCAAGAAAAAGAGCTTGATGACAGTGATATGTCATTTTGTGTGCTTTGTTCTTGATGAATATTTGAATGATATGAAGGGATCGATCCTAGTGTAAATGCTATTTTGGACTCCATGATGATAATAGCATCCACACAGGCTTTGATCTACAACAACATATTAACAAACAACAATAGATCACACCAAAATACAGGATGCCACTGATCAACTTCGTCTAAAGGACGGACATTATGTAGGAAAATCGGTATTTAGCTAAGGTCTCAAAGGTTCAAGGCACAAAAACTTCAAGAAGAAGAGACTGATGACAGTGAAGATTTGGATGAGAAATTGGATTAACATTTTTAATTTTTTTTCATTTTCTAATTTTATTTTTTATTTTTTTTTTATTTTTGGGGGGGTCATTTTCTGTTGTTTTTTATCTAATTCTCCACTAATAAAATACATTATTTCTGTAAAAAAATGTTTATAAAACGCCAGAATGCTACAAACACTAAACACCTAAAAGTATGAAAACTGTAAGAACGGATCCTGGCCAAACACGTTGTAGCTATATAAAACGCCAAAAATGGCAAAACTTATAATAAAATTACTTTAACCAATTATTATTAAAAACTCCAAAAATTAACTAAACACCATTAAAACAATGTATAAAACAATGTTCCATCTTTATCTAAACGCCATTAAATACAGAACGCCAACCATGGAAAGATGGGACGTGTTACAACCTTAACAGATGAAGCTGAACAAAAACAGTAACTACAAACAGTAACTGAAACGGCATAAACTTTATTACTAACATTTATTATATTAAAAGCCATGCCACCGTAATTGAATTTATTTATCTTTTTCAAAACGCCATAATTACCCGTCACATTATACGTATGCATCCCTACATGGCATGACAAATGATAAACAAAATACACATAAAAATTTCTAATGTTTTTTAGCGCCAAAAACATATATCTACCTGGCGCCAAAAAAAGGTCATTATATAAGTAGAACAGGTAAACAAAGCTTAACACTCCACACATTCACTAAACACGCCACACATAGTCTAAAACGCCATACAACTTAAAAAAATGGCTCAGGTTATTGCATGGGGGTTTGAGAGGTCAGAGAGACGTTTCGTCCCAAAGTTCTCTGACAGGAGAAGGGTGAAAGTCAAGACAACTGTAACACCCTAGTTTCTATTTAACGGTTTTACATGTAATTACCAACAATTAGATGTGTAGTTAAGACTGCACATATTATAAAAACACGAGTTTATTAAAAATTTTACAAATCATAAGTTATTTGACATAACGAAATCAGATTCGTCGTATAGATTTACGACAAGGCAATGTGCGGAAGCATGAATCTTTATTGTGTTCGGTTCTTCGTTGAGCTTGATCGTCTTTCGGCATCCAAAATGTACCTACATTTCATAAACATGAAATGTTTTAGTCATATGGGGATTAAAATGTGTCTAAACAAATCCGGTAATGATAATGGAAGGAAAAAGAATCCCAACGTTAAACTCTTGATCTCAAAACATGGATTTCCAACTGGCCTCCACCGTAACTTACGGTGGCACCGTAAGTTACGGTGGCCTCTGGTGTGACATACCCCTACCGTAAATCAGTAGGGGGTTGCCGTAAAGCCTTCAGCTCCACCGTAACTTACGGTGGCACCGTAATTATGGTGGCCCCTGCATTCCAGCTTTCCATTTTGCCGTTTATTGACACGAAAACTTTCGTATCTTTCAAACCGCTTATCCGTTTGACCCACCGTTTCTTCCTACATGATTGTAATTTGACCCTTCATCATATGGAGTCAAAATCCAACATCCGGATTAACAAAATTTAAGACTTTTAAGTCTTCGGCTTATTACCATTTTTACCAAATTTTTGACCCGTTCGCGATTTTATCAAACAAACATGTTTACTTGATCTATAAACTCATGAGAATCCTAATTTCAATATTTCCTATCAAATAAATCATAAATCATGGGTTTCTTACTTAGTTAGAACCCGTTTACGTACAAGTGCTTATTTTGACCCGTTAAGGGTATTTAAGCACTTTAAAGCTTAAAA
>JARYGA010025034.1:0-25418 GCA_030545235.1 Helianthus tuberosus
TATCACTTGCAGGATGCATCGTATACTTAGATTTATGGGCTTCTTCTAATATATGGTGGCGTAGGATTCCTAATTTAGGTATCCACGTTCTTTTCTTATGGAATCTCCAAATTCCATCTGTTTCTTGTTCTAGTTCTTTAATCATTCCTTTCAACTTTTTAGTATCTTCCTTGATTACTGATTTTTGTGCTTTTCTAATCTGTTCATTTAAATCTACCTACAGGTTTAACTTAAGGGAACATACTCTTTTTGGATTTTCATGATACTTTCAACTTAAAGCATCAGCTACTACGTTTGCCTTTCCTGCATGATACTGGATATTACAATCATAATCACTAAGTATCTCCATCCAGCGGTCTTTGTCTTATATTCAATTCCTTTTGCCCGAAAACATACCTTAAACTTTTATGATCAGTGAAAATGGTAAACTTACTAGCGTAACGGTAATGTCTCCAAATCTTAAAGGTAAAAATTATAGCTCCTAATTCTAAATCATGGGTTGAATAATTTTCTTCATGAACCTTAAGTTGTCTAGACGCATAGGCTATAACCTTTTGACGTTACATTAATACACATCCATAACCTAATTTAGAAGCGTCACAATAGACTATAAAGTCTTCAGTTCCTTCTGGTAATGCTAGTATGGGTGCGTTGGTTAACCTTTGCTTAAGGATTCTCAATGCTTCTTCTTGTTTTGGTCCCCATTCAAATTTAACAGATTTACAAGTTAACTTAGTTAAGGGAATGGCTATTCTAGAAAAATCTCGAATAAATCTTCTATAATAACCGGCCAATCCTAAGAAACTTCTAACTTCGGTTGGTGACTTAGGGGTTTTCCATTTGGTAATCGCCTCGATCTTTGTGGGATCCACATGAATTCCTTCATGATTAACTAAATGTCCAAGAAACTGTACTTGTTCTAACCAAAATTCACACTTCGAAAACTTTGCATAAAGCTTTTCTTTTCTTAATAAACTTAGAAATGCGTACAGATGCGCTGCATGTTCCTCATTGCTCTTAGAATAAATAAGAATAAGACAATTATGAATTTATCCAAATATGGCTTACATATTTGGTTCATCATGTCCATAAATGCAGCTGGGGCGTTGGTTAAACCAAATGGCATGACAGTAAATTCATAATGGTCATACCTGGTTCTAAAAGCGGTCTTAGGAATGTCTTCTTCCTGTACCTTTAATTGATGATATCCTGATCGTAAATCGATCTTAGAAAAGAATCGAGCTCCTTGCAACTGATCAAATAAATCATCAATTCTCGGTAATGGATACCGATTTTTAATCATGACCTTGTTCAATTCGCGGTAATCAATGCACATACGCATTGACCCGTCTTTCTTCTTGACGAACAAGATCGGTGCTCCCCAGGGTGATGAGCTTGGTTGTATGAATCCTTTCTCCAACAATTCGTCTAATTGTTTCTTCAGTTCCTACATTTCTGCGGGTGCCAAACGGTAAGGTGTTTTGGCAATTGGTGCTGTTCCTGGTAGCAGGTGGATTCTGAATTCAACTTCTCTGTCTGGAGGTTGCCCTGGTAACTCTTCTGGAAATACATCTGAAAATTGAGATACTACAGGGATATCTTTTAATTCCTTTCCTTTAGTGTTAATGATTATGGAAATTAAATACACTAATGATCATTTTCTTATATAACTGGTTGTTTTCATCACAGAGATGAATTTTGTGGATCTAGAGGGCTTATTTCCTTTAATTGTGATCTTTTCGCCCTTTGGTGAATTTAGTTGGATTGACTTTTGATCACATAAAATACTGGCTTTATTGGCTATTAACCAATCCATTCCTAATACAACATCAAATCCTGCCAGATTCATTGGGTAAAGGTTTGCAATAATTTTTTGATTTAAAAATTCTATTCTTGCCCCCTACAAGATTTCAGAAATCTTAATGGTTTCTCCATTTGCTGTCTCTACTAGACATTCTTGTGGGAGATTAGTTAATGGTCGATTGAGAAATTTGCAAAATGAAGTATTAATAAAACTTTGGTTTGCACCAGAGTCAAATAATACTTTAGCAAAAAACATCATTAACTAAAAACGTATCGGCGATCACATCCGAGATCATCTTTGCTTCTTCTGCAGTCAGAACAAATGCTCTAGCATTCTTAGTAGTCTTGTTGTTCGGGGCTGGAGTTAGTTTTGGACAGTTCGGCTTGATGTGACCTTTTCTCCACAGTTGAAGCACATTCCATTATTAGGTTTCTTTCTATAATCTTCTTCCTTGTGTCCTAGTATCTTGCAGAAATTGCTGTAAGTGGAGCATTTTCCTGAATGCTTCTTCTTGCAAGCCTTGCAGTAAGGTGCAGAGGTAGAACCTACATTTTTCCCATGGTTGGAATTACCGTAGCGAAATTCCTGGGTAAGCCTTTGAGCTAGGTTTCTCCTCTGGTCTTCTTCTCGTGTACACACTAATTCATCAGTCAAGGTGTTTGCTAGTTCTACGGCTTCTACTATAGTTTGAGATCTAGCTGCCTTGACTACATGCCTTATCTCACTGATTAATCCCCAGATGTAGCGGGAGATTAATACTGGTTCAGGTGATGCAAGGATGGGCACTATTCTAGCATATTTGAAGAATAAAGAAGTGTACCCTTTACTATCCACTCCAGTCATTCAAAGGTTTAGGAATTTATTTGCTATCTGTTCATTTTCATTGGGAGGGCAGAATTTCCTTTCTACCATATTTTTAAATTCTTCCCATTCCATATTGTAAATCCTGTCACTTCCCCTAGACTGGAGGATAGTGTTCCACCATTCTAAGGCTGAATTCTTAAATAGATTGGAGGCAAACATTATCTTATCTTCTTCTGCACACTTGCTTATTTTTAAGACTGCCTCAGTCTTTTCTATCCAGCGTAAAGCTGCAATGGCCCCTTCATTGGCCGAGAATTCCATTGGTTTACAAGACCATAATTCCTTATAAGAACAACCATAAGACATGGTTCTTCTTCTTTTGGGAATGGGCACTTGAAGTATGGGTCCATTGTGCACACTGTGACTAGGTTCTATATGGGTTCGTTTACTTCCATTACCACTTTTATCATTATTTTCCGCATCCCTAACATTTTGGATAATAGCTGGCATGGCATCTCTAATTCCTTGGGTTAAAAGGTGTCGAATTTCACTATTATTTATTTGATTTTCATTATTCTGGTTTTCCGGATTTGCTGTGTCGGCCATCTGGATTTTAAACAATTACCAAGCATTAATATTGCATAAAATATTCAATGCAACAATCACATAACAAGCATGTTAATCCAATATCGTCGAGCATAGCGACTTACTCTATTTTATAGTATGCATCTATATTTATTACAAGTACAACTTGAAATAAAACTACAATACTAGTATGCATCACTAACCACGAGGTGGTCTATACTACAATATATATATTATCATTTTTTTTTCAAACATACACACATATTATATATATATTTATTATTATATTATTATTATTATTAATGGTAGGGGTTCATCCAAAAGTCCATATTACGCTCGTCATATTTGCAGACGAGTCGTTCCCCTATTTGTCTCATCCTTTCACTTTCTTCTAAAATCTCCTCACCAAAGGTTCGGAGTTCTTGCACATTTTCTGTGTTCATGGGTGGTGCAGGTGCTGGTATCGGATCTGGGTAGTGTGGCATTGGTTCTTCCTGAGGATATGGATTCTCCAGAATTTCCCTAATGTATTCATCATTATCATAATAGGGATCTAGATGGTCCAGACCTGGGTAAGCTGCTAGGTTTGGCATGGGTTCTTCTGGTACTGGGTAGCATTGCTGATAGTCCCTATGGTCATCAAACCACGGGTCGTAGTCTGAGTCTAAGGGATTGGGTGCTGGTACTGTAGGGATCTCAGTCGGGTCAAAAGCTAGTGCTGGGATTTGGTTTTCCGAGTTGACTTCAATCTCCATTGGTTGTGTGGGAAACAATGGTAATGGTTGGTGTGCTATGAGTTGCTCTAAATTAGGGTCTGCAGTTGTAGTTGCTAGAATATGAAAATTTGCTAGACTCCTATTGAGCATATCTTGGGTGTGAGCATCTGTTTCTCTCTTAGCGGCTGCTAAAACTCGCTGTTGTTGTAACTTTTTCATCCTCTTCCTACGTTCATGCGCACCTCTGCTGAACCATCCTCTCTTCTTAGGAGGGAATGGCTCTTCAGATTGAGCCTTGAACACGAATATCCCATCTTCGTTGTCAGCTGAATACCCTGAGAGGGTAGGCTGTGAAGAGGTACCTTTGTTTCTAGGTGAGCTGGACAACTGACGGTAGGCGTCGGAAGGTCCTTGGTCGCTCATACTGTAAACTAACAAATAGTCAAATAACACACAACAATAAAATACAGATATACACGTATTTTCGTTATTAATTTCCTAACATTTTGAATAATATCTTGGTGTCAGCAGAACACTTCTGTGGCTGAATCAATGGTTAGCTCTGATACCAACTTCTGTCGCAGCCCCCGTCCCCTAAATATCCGGGAAAGGGCAGCCTTGGCCAGTTTCGGTGGTATCAGTGTTTATCATTTTGGCAGCGGAAATTACATCAGGACCGTAGTTAGGAAATATTTTATCAGAGTAAAATACCACGCTTTTATAATATCAAACACATGGGAAATTCCCAAGTTTCAAGTACACACATTTTCATAGGGATAAACCCTATTCTATTTAAATAAAAACATCTCTTTATTTAGGTAACTTTTATTGCCACTTTTCCAAGCCTTCAGTGCTGTCCAGCTGGCTTCTATTTGACTTTCACATTTTGTTACCTGAAACGCGTTTAAAAACATTTTGTCAGTGGGAAATACTGGTGAGTGAATCCTAGTTTAATCAAAACAGGTTTTGTGTCCATCTACTTTAATTACCACCCACGGTACTGTCAACCGGACTTGTGGTCATGTTACTACTCACAATGTAGTAACAAATTTTGTATACAAAACCCCAACATACCGACGATAATTGTAGAATACAAATACTTAATCACTGTTTAATATAATGTAAAACATTTGAGGTTTTGTAAAAACAATTTGCAAAGAGGAGGATTACTCACAAAAAGGTTTACACAAAAAGAGGATTACTCACATTGCTGTCTTAGGGTTTTCCTTTAGGATTTCCTGGTGATTATCTATTAATTACATAAATGCACACGCGTTAGTATAATAACCCAATATTTACATTAGTAGAAAACGTGGTGTTTTTGGTCGGTTGGTGCGGCTAAAGACTTAGGTAGCTATTGTAATAAGTGGCTGTAGGTGGCGCGACCGTGAGAGTGATGAACAACGTGGATGGCTGTGAAAGCCGCCATCAAAGCCTCTTGATTTCTCCCCCTAATTTCCTTTGAACCAGTCATCATCGTGTGTCATCGTCTTTAGCGTTTCAAATTGAACCATTACCAGTGTTGAAAATCATTTTCAAATGGGTTCAAAATGTCGTTTGGTTACGATGTTTGGACCTACTTATATAATGTCTCCATTGGATTTTGATTTACCGTTTGGATATTGATTAATGGTGAAGTATTGTTAGTAGTTTTTGTGTTTGGGGTTTGATGATAACATTGCTAGTAGTTTTTTTGTTTGGGTTTTTTATTGGTCAGGTCGCATCTGAGGAAAAAGAAGGGAAGGGGAGGGGTGGGGTGGGGGTAGGGTTGGGTGTTTAAATTAAATAAAGGTGGGGCCCGCTTAAACACTTATATAATTAGTAATATTATGTTTTTTTATTATCTTTGATATTAGGGGTAGTTTAGTAATTCATACTCATTTAACACCAAAAACTAACGAACATCCATGTTAGGGACTATCCGGGTAACAGGTTATCAAACCACAGGGAGCAACAATGTAATTTTTTAAATTTGGAGACTAAAGGTAAAATTTTGACAAACCACATGGACTATCTGGGCATTCTACTCAATAATATATATAGATAATATGAAAACAATAACTGTATTTAACCAACTTTTTATTTAAGAAAAAATGATGACCTCAATAAATGACACGTGTTTCATAGAAAACTTATTTTATTATATAATATATAATATATCTATACTATATTATAATGCTTTTAAGAATGATGACTACAAAATTTAAGTAATTACATTTTTATGCATATGATACAATACATAATGAGCATAGTTAAGGGGTAATGTCGCAACCCCCGATCCCTAATCCTCGGGAACGGGCGACCGCAAGCCAGTTTCGGTGGTATCGCGTGATTGTCTAATTTGGCAGCGGAATTTTTCTTCATCAGGACCGTAGTTAGGAAATATTTGATCAGAGTAAAATACCACATTTTCATAGCATTAAACACATGGGATAAAACCCAAGTTTGCATTACACACATTTTCATAGGAATAAATCCTATTTTATTTAATAAAAACATCTATTTTATTTTACGTAACTTTATTGCCACTTTTCCAAGCCTTCAGTGTTGTCCAGCTGGCTTCTATTTGGCTTTCACATTTTGTTACCTGAAACGCGTTTTAAAAACATTTGTCAATGAGAAATACTGGTGAGGGAATCCCAGTTAATCAAGTTTAAACAAAACCCATTGTACAGTATTGAGGGCGATCTCGCAATTACATTTGTTTCCAAGTTATATCAATTAACATCCATGGTACTGTCAGACCCGACTTGTGGAAATGTTACTCCTTGACCAGGTGGTAACAAATTTTGTATACAAAACCCCAACATACTCATAATAATTGTATTCTTACAAATACTCAATAACTGCTTAATATATAATTAATCATGTGAGGTTTTGTAAAAACAATTCACAAAAAGGTTTACAAAAAGCGGATAAACTCACATTGCTGTCTTAGATTTTCCGTAAGGGTTTCCTGGTGACAATCTATAATTTACACAAATGCACATGCGTTAGTATAATAACCCATTTTAACATTAGTAATACCCTCCCCGAGAAGGTATTCCAACGACTACGTCGGGCAGAACCACGACAGCCGTTACGAAACCCTAGATCAATCGGGCAGCGTATCTAATACGTATTGTTTTGGTCAAAAATTACCGAAGCAATTAAGTGATCAAATTAGTTAAGTGAGGTAGTGTGCTAAGAAAGTGTGTTGAAAATATGCTGATTAAGTTGTTTGCAAAAACAGTTTCCAGGATACGGCTCAGGATAATGAGCTGTATCTATGATCAAACTATGAGCAAAAAGTAAAGGGGGTGACACGAGATATATGAGGAAAGCCCTTGATCAATCTGGATCACCGGCTCAAAACCTCGGGAGCTGACAATCGCAGCTGCCTTGTTCTTCTTATTGCTTTAAACGTCAGGATACAGTGCAGGATATTGATCAGATCGCTAAGTGTTACAATATTTTTGTGAGAGTGAAAGTTACGAGAGAGAAAAGTGTTAGAAAGCAGTGAGTGTTGTTGTGTCCTATTCGATCTGATTTATCCACCTATTTATAGCTAGTAAACGAAAACAAAATCTCCTATAAGTATGGGATGCCTTCGAATATTCTTTAGTAGCCGTTGGAGACCAGGTAAAGCGGGTTCAACGTCCTTCTTTGAACAACTTAGAGCGTGTCTTCAGGAGAAGAGGTCCTCGTGAACGTTGCAAGCTTGGACTCATATTCCTGCACATAATCCGTTAGTGATCCTCAAGATATCATCCAGGATGTTACCAATATCCTGAATGAGTATCCCGGGCATGAACATATATCATGAAACTAAGATATAACTTAAGATATTACCCAGGATATGGGCTCAAAATTTCACCCATAACAATTATCCCCAAAAATGTTACCGTTAGGTATCCTGATACTAACGGTTACATTTTTTCACGATAAACGAGGCAATTAAGAGATTAGACTCATGATGTGACCGCTTGTAACCGTGCAGCCTATATTTACTCATTGCTCCCCTATATCTTCTCATGCTTATCCCCATTTAACCTTTACCGAAGAGAAAAAAGGTAAATACTTCTCTCTCTCAATTCCAGCTTCTTCTTTCATTCTGCTCAATATTCCGGTGACAATATGGCAAGGCAGACAAGATCCGGCTCCGGCGATTCTGCTCCCACGTTTATCCACCAGAATATTCTCAAGATCCGGAGAAGGAAATATGCACCTTTGATAGTGCACACTTGTCAGCCCTTAAAACCTCCGGCATCTTCCCTAACGGGACAATGTTCCGGCCATTTGATCGGGAAATCCGATCAGATATGGTTTCCGACGAGTGGTTATGCTTTAATGCTTTTCCTTTTACCTTAGGGTTACAATTTCCATTCTCGGACTTTATCACCGAGTTCTTTCATGTTACCAAAATCTGCTTTAGTCAGACAATGCTGATGCTCTGGCGAGTTTTGTCTGTTCTTGACCAGATCAAGAGAAATCATATTCCTGACCTCTCCGTTCATGACCTCCCCCTAGCATATCGGCTTAGATGCCATGGTTCCTGTAGATTCTTGTTCTATTCTACCTCCGGCGATCCGCTGATACTTCGTGCCACCAGGAATGAGGAGAAATGGCAATCCAAATTCTTCTTTGTAAAAAGAGACTCAATCCCTGGTGGAACGGAATATCCGGTGAAGTGGTTGAGAAAGGGTAGGATTTAGGGTTCTAGGATGATCCTGTCTTGTATCCTGCTTTATATCTTGAGCTAATCAACTTTTTTTGTTGTCTTGTACACAGCTGATTTTAGGAAGCTTGCACCTCCCCTAGCTGATTCACAGAAGAGAATTGACGCTATCAGACTCCTCCCAGAGGCTGAAAGAAGTTTTAACCCGTCTCCATCATCTCCAAGCCCTCTTTCCAGTGCAAACATGTCTGGTAATGATCCTGCACGATATCCTCCATACATGTTTTTAGTTGATATATTTAGGAAAGAATTTCACTCCCTGTATGCAGACTCCAGCAAAGTTCCAATCCTCCTTGATCTTGACGAGCTCGACAGTTACCCCACTCCAGTTATTGTCAAGAAAGAGACTCCTGCCGCTACCAGCTCCAAGCCGCTCCCGGCTCCTAAGCCCAACACGAGGACTCGTGCTTCCACCGCAAAAAAGAGAAAAGGTTCCGAAGTTAGTGCCCCAGGCTCTGAAGGGTTCTCCTATGAAGAACTCAGCTTTTCTGACTCCTTGGAGCCGATGACATCCTTCCTCAACAAGGTAATATCCTGCGACTATATCTTGCACATATACTCTGATTGGATATCCTGACAGGATATCCTGGTTAATATATTTTAACTCATACCTGAATTTTGACGTACAGGGCCTCCAACATCTGCTCCACCTTTACACCGATGCTTGCAGCACGAACGCGTTCCAAGAGGCCAGGATCAAACAGCTCGAGACCACTGTTGCCGATCAAGGGGCCATTGCCGAGGTGAAGACTCGGCATTACGAGGACAAGCTGAAGAAAGTCACCCAGGATGCTGAGATCAAACTGGCTACCGTCCAAATGGAGCATGAACAGGCCATGGTCTCTTTCCGGGAAGGGATCAAAGCCTCTGCCTTCGTCTCTCTGCTACAAGCTCGCATTAAGATGGCTTATGATGTCAAGGAGACAGGCCTTGAGTGCCCATCCTGGCCGGTTGAATCCTGGGTGGCAAAGCTGAAGGAGCTTGGAGGCAAGGCTGTGCCATATCCTGCTGAAGCTGGTGAATCCTCTAAGTCAGCAGAGGTGGTGGACAAGGCTGGAGAAGAAAAGGATGTTGGTCAGGATGATGCTCAGGATGCTGGGGCTGAGAAGACGGAGAAGACTGGTGAAGATGCTGATGTGTCAGGGCATTTAAGTGGGCGATGATGGATATTGATGCCTAGGCCGGAGCCCACTTTTTTAAATTTGATCGTTGGTCTGTAACCCCAAAACAATTTACTTTTTCTGCACTTTACTTTTCCTGCATTTGAACAATATGATGGCCAAAGGTGGAGGGATCCTGAGTTTCAGGACGAAGCCCTTGGTCATCAATGTTAGTATGCTTTACTTTTGGACAATATAACAGTTGGAGGTGGATGGGTCTCAGTTTGAGACAAAACCTTCAACTGTTAAGTACATATGGTATGGGACTAATCGTGCTTTTGGTGGATGGACCTTGGTTTGAGGTGAAACCAAAAGCACAACTTTTGATATGCTAATAATATAACTTTCTTTTGGCTTTATTTCTGTTGTTACTATTTTAGTGCATAAACCTTACTTATGAAAATAGTTTAGTTTGGACAATTTTGGGAACACATTGTAAGAATATCCTGAGAGATATCCTACTCAGGATACTGCCTCAAGTTATCCAAATAAAAAGGAGGGACCATGCCAAATATTCCCAGAGATTCAATTCCAATCTTCAATCACAGGGATGTCCCCAGTGCACACTTATAAGTTTGAATCCATCCTTTAAATTGTATAATGTTTGTCCCATGTGTTCAACATAGGAATGTAAACATAGTCATACTTTTGCTTTACTGAATAAATCCTGAATATCCTGGGGTAAACCCTTAATATCCTGGGATGAACCCTTAATATCTTGGGGATAAACGCTTAATATCCTGGGGATAAACCCTGATATCCTAGGGATAAACCCTGATTTTCATGCGCTACAGGCGGGAGTGTATAAACTCCAAGACTTAGAAAGGTGAAAACCTTTAAACCTTAGAGAGTATGAAAATACTCTTTCGTGAGAGGGGGTGATCAATCCTCATATACCTTGAGGATCCAGGATATAGCCAACAATAACGAAATTGTCAGCCACTTTTACATGGACCGGTCCCGCTATCTTGAACTAACCCTGGATAACTTGCGCTCCAGGCGGGGTGTTTAAACCCAATTCGAGAGAAAGGTGTATACCTTTAAACCTGTGAAGGGATCAGGATCCCTTAATCATGAGAGAGGGGGCCAATCCTCTAATCTTTCGAGTTATTCTGAGTGTATATCCTAGAGTATATCCTGCAAAAAAAAACCTTAAACTAAGGTGGGTGTTAGCTTGGCTAACACCCCTCCGATGCTTAAGTCAGTATTGGGTTCGAAAGAATAAATAAACTCAAATATATTGAAAGAGATAGAATTCATACCATCCTGAGTTAGAAATTAAATTCTAAACTCACTTGAAATAGAGCTTTAGATGAATAGCATTCCAGGATCTTGGTAGCATATCCCCTTCCATATTCTTGAGTCGATATGCTCCTTTTCCTGCTTCTGATTCAATCTCATAGGGTCCTTCCCATTTTGGAGCTAATTTTCCATCGGCAGGATTAGTAGTATTCTGAAAAGTTTTTCTTAACACCCAATCCCCAACTCGAAACTGTTAGGGGAGGATTTTCTAAAGATCAGTGATCCTCAATTACTGTCGGGCTTAGGGATCCTCAGTTCTGTTTGAATTAGTGATCCTCAGAAAGTATTGTAGGATCAGGATCATGGATCATCATAAGGATCCTTACACTAACGATTGTCTGCTTTGAATATGATGTTGTTTTGCAGGAGTACGAGCTTGGACTTGGTCTTGGCGATATTCCTGGAGCATATTCCATATTTATTCCGCACGTGCTTGACTCATATGAATGTTATGGAGATCGTGGAAGACTTGCACGAAATGCGGATAGTTAGTTACTTTAGATATTTTCTATATTTAAAGGGGATAGCGAGCTAAATTAGAACACTTGGCTATTTTTGGCTAAACACACACTCTCGTAACTGCTCTCATCAGCTCTCGACAGTTTACTTGGCAATTACACTCTCTTTTGCACATTACACTACAGTGATCCTTGTAACTAGCTCGCTATCATCCGAAGTTGTAATACATTTTCTGTTTTATTTGAGTTGGTGATCGGTAGTTTCCATCACCCGAGGTTTTTTATGCCGGAGATCAACTCTTGATCAAGGGCTTTTTCCTCGTATAAATCATTGTGTCACTTGTTCGTTACATTTCTGAGTGATCCTTCATATTGTTCATTGATTCAAGCATCACACCTCACAACAGAAAGTTTGGTTGCATTATCTTAGCTTGATTTTTGACCAAAACAGTTTAGCGCCCACCGTGGGGCAATTGGTGCTTCGTTCCTAAGAAGATTCATATTTTTGTGGTCATTTCGGTTCACTACAACCAAGCAGATGGCTTCCTCAGCGAAGAACACTTCAAGTTCAATGCCGGCAATCAGTTGTTCACAAGGCGTTCCACCTTTGCCTCCACCACCTTCTGGATCCCAGAAGAATGCTGAAAATGCTGCGAAGAGACAAACCCCCATTTTCCCAAAACCACCAACTTCTTCTGTTTCCTCTAATCCCTCTACTAATGATCTTTTTTACTCTGATTTTGTAGATGAGAGATCGTATGCAAGAGCAGGACAAAACCAATGAAAGGATCCTCTGGGAGATTGGTGATATCAAGAAACAGAAGAAATCAGTGGAGGATCACTCTCCTCTGATGCCAAGGTCATTAAATTTTGACACTCCAGTTGTAACTACCTTACAATCGGCAGTTCCGGGCATTCAATATCAAAGTGGTCCATCTGAAAGGCGTTATGGAACAGCAACTACGAGTCAGGCATTTGGCTCCCACTTCCAGCCGCAAGGATCCTGTTCTCAGCCTTCGGGATCCTCTTTTCAGCATCAAGGATCCTTCGTCAGTTCAGGAGGATATTTGGGAATGCATGCGGGTCAAGGATCCTCCCAGGGTCAAGGATCCTCACAGGTCCAAGGATTCTCTTTGGTTCCAGGATCCTTTCAAGTTCAAGGATCCTCTCAGCCCTAAGGATCCTTTCAGGTTCAAGGATCCTCACAGGTTCAAGGATCCAACATCTTTCAGGATCAAGGATTCTTAAGAAGTATGCAGCCTCCAAGTTCGGATGTTCATCTAGGAGACTTCATACCAATGCAGACCATTGCTTCATCTGGTCCTTCAATCATACCGGAACCCCGTCAATATGGATTCACATCTGGAATCCCAAACATGAATCCCATGGGAGGTAACACTTTTAACAATTCATATAACACAAACCATGGCTCTATGCAGGATACAGGTATCAATCAGGCTATGGCTAAGGAGTTACAGAAGCTTAAGGATATGATATCCAGTGTTCCAGGAGTGGTCAAGCCCATTCCTGAGATCGCAGATGGTAGCCATAGGATATCTCGCTTTGCACCACCCTTATGTGATGCTGAGATACCCAAAAGATTCCAGATACCATCCATGAAGCTGTATGATGGTTCAACGGATCCAGAGGAGCATGTAGCTCAATACAGGGAGAGGATGGAAATCAATCCAATTCCTGAAAGGTTAAAAGAAGCATGTCTATGCAAGGGATTTGGATCCACACTCACAGGATCTGCTCTTAAATGGCTGCTAAATCTTCCCCTTTACTCTATTACTTCATTTGCTAATCTAGTTAATCTGTTTAATAGTCAATTCTCTTGTAGTAGAAATTTTGAACGGTTAACTAGTGATTTATATAGGGTAACACAAGGTCAAAATGAATCACTTAGAGATTACATCACTAAGTTTAGTAAAGAATCCTTAGATATACCTAACCTGGATATTGCTACGGCTGTAGAAGCCTTTAAAATGGGTTTACTTAGGGATTCTCTGTTCTATGATGATCTTGTTATGACCCCATGTAGGAATCTTGATGAAGTAAGAACCAAGGCCCTTAGGTTCATCCGTCTAGAGGATGACAAAAGGATCCAGGAGAGATTGACAAGATCCTCAAAGCAGGAAAAACAAGGATCCTACTTTAAGAATAACAAGTTCAAGTCCTACAACAAGTCTGACAACCAGAATGTGCATGCAGTAGAGCAGGAAGAGGATGATGAGGATTATCCTCCAATTTCTGAATACTGTTTTTCTGTTGATAACAATGAACTAATTCTTGCAATGCAGAATCTAGGTGAGAAAGCTAGGTGGCCAAGGAAAAGTGATAAACCAGTTGCTACAAAGGATAAGTCCAAGTGGTGTGCATATCATGAGGATTTTGGGCATCTCACTGAAGAGTGTATTGCACTTAGAAAAGAAATTGGTTACTTGTTAAGCAAGGGGCATTTAAAGGAGCTTTTGGGATGAAAGAAGTCAAGGATCCAGGATCCTGAAAGGATCCCGGAAAGGGCTCCTGCTCCTCCAGCAGATGCACAAGTGATAAACTTCATATCCGGTGGATCAGATATTTGTGGTACTTCCTTTTCAGCAGCCAAAAGGCATGCCAAGGAAACCAAGATGGATAATGGAGACAGACCCATCCGGGCCTCAACTGTCACCTAGGATAAGATCATAACTTTTGATGAGGATGATCGTCTTGATGTTCAGGATCCTCATCACGATGGTCTTGTTATTACCTTATTTATTTCTAACCATTTTGTCCGCAGGATCCTGATGGATGGAGGAAGCTCAGTAAATATCATCCAGCTTGATGTCCTCAAGAAGATGAATATTCCGGAGTCTGATATTGTCCCAAGATCCTCAGTCCTTGTGGGATTTAGTGGGGAGACCAAAAACACATTGGGGGACATCAAACTCCCTATCTATATTGAAGGACTCCATTCTTATCAGAAGTTTTGTGTTATAGATTGCTTATCTTGTTGTAATGTTATCCTTGGCAATCCATGGATACATGACATGAAGGCAGTCCCATCTACTTATCATCAGTGCGTGAAGCTTCCTAGTCCATGGGGAGTGGTGAAAATTGAGAGTGATCAACAAGATGCTATGAATTGTTACACATTATCAATGAAGCCAGCCTCAAGACCAAGGGAGCAATAGCAATTAAAGTATCCTCCAAGAGATGTCTTGGAGGCAAGAGAGCAGGATGTAAAAGAAATCCTCATGGATCCTCATGGATCCTGAATCCATAGTCTTCATAGGATCAGGGATCCTTAGCAACATTGAGCAGGATCTAGTATCCTTCCTTAAGAGGAGGAAATCCACCTTTGCCTGGAAGCATGAGGACATGACAGGTATATCCAAAGATATATTTACTCATAAACTTGGCATTGACAGGTCATTCAAGCCTATACATCAGTAGAGGAGGAAGTTTGCACCTGAAAGGAATGCTATTATCCAGGAAGAGGTAGATAAACTACTTCGGGCAGGTATGATTAGAGAGGTTAAGTATCCAAGATGGTTAGCCAATGTGGTTGTTGTTCAAAAGAAAAATGGAAAGTGGAGGGTATGTGTCGATTTTACTGATTTAAACAATGCATGTCCCAAGGATCCTTTCCCATTACCCCACATTGACTCCATGGTGGATGCTACCGCAGGTCATGAGTTGTTGACTTTTATGGATGCTTCATCTGGATTTCAACAAATTCAGATGGAACCATCTGATCAAGAGGATACAGCCTTTATGACTCCAACTGGTATATATTGTTATATTGCTATGCCATTTGGACTAAGGAATGCAGGTGCTACTTATCAAAGGCTAGTCAATATGATGTTCAAGGAACAAATTGGACACACTATGGAAGTCTATATAGATGACATGGTGGTTAAGTCCAAGAAAGCTGAGGATCACCTTAAAGACTTGGAGGGAGCATTCAATATCCTTGATAAATTTAATATGAAACTGAATCCCTCAAAGTGTCATTTTGGTGTTAAAGCAGGTAAATTCTTAGGCTATATGGTGACAAAAAGAGGCATTGAAGCAAGTCCAGAGCAAATCAAGGCTATTGTGAATATCAAATCTCCTGCCAATGCCAAGGATGTGCAAAGATTGACAGGCATGATCGCAGCCTTGAACAGGTTCATATCCAAATCCTCAGAAAAGTGCAAGGAATTCTATGACATCCTGACGAAGAACAAGAAATTTGAATGGACTGAGAAGCATGAAAGTGCCCTCAAAGCTCTTAAGGATTACCTATCCTCAGCCCCCGCCTTGATGAAACCAGAAAAGGGGGATATATTATCCTTATACCTAGCAGTATCCTCAAAAGCAGTAAGTGCGGTCCTTGTTAAGGATCACCAAGGTACACAACATCCTGTTTATTATGTAAGTAAGAGTTTACTTGATGCTGAATCCAGGTATTCACACTTAGAGAAACTTATCCTTGAACTAATTATGGCATCAACTAAATTAAGACATTATTTTGAGACTCATGCCATTATTGTTAAGACTACTTTTCCAATTAAGAATGTTCTCAGGAAACCTGAAATGTCAGGAAGGATGGCTAAGTGGGCAGTGAAGCTTAGTGCTTATGATATAAGATATGAACCAAGGACTGCCATTAAATCCCAAGCCTTAGCTGACTTTGTGGCAGATTTTAGTAGTGACTTGCAAAAGGAAGTTGAGTTAGAGGTCCAACAGCTAGAAGAAACTAAGGATCCTTGGATACTCTTCATTGATGGCGCTTCTAATGTCAAAGGAACAGGGCTTGGAATACTACTAAAATCACCACAGGGGGACATAATACCCCACTCCATAGCTTGTGTGTTCCAAACTACTAATAATGAGGCTGAGTATGAAGCCTTAATAGCTGGTTTGCAAATTGCCAAGCATATGAGGATCAGGTATCTTGAGGTACATGTAGATTCATTATTAATCACTAATCACTTTAATGGATCCTATGTTGTTAAAGGTGAAAAGCTAATCAAATATTTAGAGATAGTCAAAGAATTGGCACTCTCTTTTGTATCCTTTAGTTTGACACAGGTACCAAGGGAAGAGAATGCAGAGGCTGATGCACTAGCCAATTTAGGATCATCCTTGAAGATCCCGGAGGATATCAGGATCCCTATTATCCACATCCTGACCCCTGCTATCGAGGATCATCTAGCCATGGAGATAGGAGAGGATTCTGCAATCATCCCTAGTGATGATACTCAATCTCATTTAGGATCATGGATCCTCCCAATCATGAGATACATACAACATGGAGAGATTCCTACAGGAGAAAACCCTAGGGCTTTCAAAATCAAGGTATCTTAATTTACAATATTGAATAATATGTTGTATAAACGATCTCTTGCAGGACCATATCTAAGATGTATTGAGGATCCTGAAATCCAAGAAGTCCTAAAGGATTTCCATGAAGGAGATTGTGGAAACCACACTGGGGGCAGAGCATTGTTCTCAAGGATCCTGAGGACATGATACTATTGGCCCACAATGAAGAAGGATGATGTGGATTATGCTAAGAAGTGTGATCCTTGTCAGAGACACAGCAATATCCTTCAATAACCAGCAGAGCTCTTGCATCCTATATCCTCTTCCTGGCCATTTATGAGATGGGGAATGGATATAGTTGGTAAGCTTCCTAAGGCACCTGGTGGAAAAGTATTCATGTTTGCTATGACTGACTACTTCTCCAAGTGGATAGAGGCTGAAGCCTTTGCTCAAGTCAGAGAAAAGGAAGTTATATCCTTTATTAAAAGAAACATTATTACTAGATTTGGTATCCCTTCTGAAATTGTTTGTGATAATGGATCCCAATTTATTGGGAATAGAACTACTAACTTTTGTGACAGTTGGAGGATTAAAATGATAACATCAACACCAGTCCACCCACAAGCTAATGGTCAGGCAGAATCATCCAACAAGATCATCATCAACAATTTGAAGAAGAAGCTTGGATCCAAGAAAGGAAAATGGGCAGAAGAACTACCTTATGTACTTTGGGCTGATAGGACAACTCCCAAGAATGCTACTGGCCAAACTCCATTTTCTTTAGTATTTGGGGCAGAATCAGTGATCCCTACAGAGATGGTGGTTCCCACTGCAAGAACAAGCATTCGTGATCCTGAAGAAAATGCTGAAAACTTGGTCCAAGATTTGGATACTATAGAAGAACTCAGGGATTTGGCAAGGATAAGGATGGCCAGTTATCAACAAAGGATGGCTGGAGCTTACAACAAAAATGTCAGGATCAGGAAATTCCAAGTTGGTGATATGGTGTTAAGGAAAGCATTTCAGAATACCACCAATCCTGCTGATGGAAAGTTGGAACCTAAGTGGGAAGGCCCTTACTTGATTGAAGCTGAGGTAGGAAAGGGGGCATATCGATTGCTAACAATGGAAGGTGATTTGCTACCAAGAGCTTGGAATGATGTTCACTTGAAGAAATACTTCATGTAATGAGGATCCATGATCCTTACCTGACTAGTATCCTTGAAGGATCCTTACAGGACAGATGATCCTCATTTTGGTAATATTCTAATCTCAAACTATTTCATTCTTTAATTATCCTGTATAAGGATAAGGATCCTGCATCCTTTATCCTCCTTTCACTTGGTTCTGAGTTTTGAAGGTTCAGGTATCCTTAACAAAGGATTGAGTGTCAACAGAAGTATCCAGTTATTTGGGCTTGACCCCAGTTTGGGCCTGTCCCCAGTAGCGCACGATGATCCTGGTATAGTTCATGGCAATGGGACCACTACTCGTTTTAGGGGCTGACAATTTCATTGTACTGGCTATATTCAGGATCCTACGTATAATGGTAGACGTACCATAGATCCGTTCCTAAGGTTTCTAACGTTTTCACGTTAGCTAAGGTTTTGGCATTTTCATGTCACTAAGTTTGGATAGTCGCTAGTGAGGGCCATACTCCAGTTTACACTCGATCCTTTGGGCTTGTCCCCAGTTATCCTTTGGGCTTGTCCCCAGTTATCCTTTGGGCTTGTCCCCAGTATATTGGGCTTGTCCCCATAATTGTTGGGCTTGTCCCCAGTTACTAACTTTTATCTTATACTGGCTTAGTCCCAAGTTGTATCCTATTTCAGGTTTTTGAAGCTAAACGACCAAGGATCCTTGATCCTTACCTTCTACTAAGGTTTGTCTTTTGGTTATCTTGATTATAAGTGTTGAAGGTTAGGATCCTAACTTGGATCCTCAGGTATGATCCTTGATCATTTTGATTTTATTCATTATTTATCTAAGTAACCCTTATCCACTGAACTTATGATCCTCAAACTACACTACTTTTCAGAACCTGTCGACTATAGGATATGTGATCCTTGATCATATCCTAAACTTTTTGAGATTATTCATTAAATTTTTCTTCTTTACCTAATAAGTTCAGACAAAATGTATATCACAACAATTGAAAAGTAAAGTATTAACAAGGATAACAACACGGGAAATAGCCAAAAATTTAAAGTTATTTTATTCACAAAACATTAAACCCTTTAAGGTTGTCAAAATTACTTACCCCAAGCATCTACCAGCAATACGTGGCCCGTCCGCTGGGGTAAATAAAGGGTGTCCATTGTTCATAGGTCTTTGAAGTGCAGGAAATAAAGATGGCAGGATAACAAGTGGCTTCATCCCCCAAACAGAGGATCCATCCACCACCCATTATCCTACCTATTGTCTGAGGATCCATGATCCATAACCCTAGAAGCTATTGTTCAAATACAAAATACAACCCATCATTGTTTCAAAACATCATAACCAAAATAAAACTACTACCATGTCCTAAAAAATGGGCTCCGGTCGCGTCTAGAAATATCCTTCATCGCCCATTTCAGCAGCTCAAACCTTGGCTGCATCACCACCAGCATCACCAGCATCATCATGATCCTTTCCACTTCCACTAGCCTCAATTGCTAAGACCTCACCAGTCTCTTCTTCATCATCCAGCTCAGCCAATCTAGCCTTCCAGCCCTCTATGTCCTAGTTGCTCTTGTCAAAATCAGGATCCAGAGCTTCTTGGGCCATCTGTAACTGGGTTTTGTACATAGCAATGGCAGCAGAGACTTTGGCATCATTTGTGATCTCATTCTTCTCTTGATCAGTAGTGATATGAGCCAGGACGAGTTCCCTCTTCACCAGATTGACATCATTTTCAAGGGAGGCAATCTTCTGATCCTTGGCCAGCATGATCTTTTGGAGGTCCAAACACTTCTGCTCAGTCTCTTCAACACTGCCTACGTAGTCCTCGATTTCAGCAAATTTCTGCAAAAAGACAATGTAAAGTTTAGGATCACATGATCCTCAAGTGGGCAGGATAACTAAGCTAAGTCAGTGATCCTTACCTCAGTAAAGTATTCAAGGAACTGGTGGCGGATTAGAGGCAAGCCTTCTAGATTGTCAGCCTCAGAGGCTTTCCTCTTCTTTCCCTTGGAGGTGGTAGGCTTTGGGATGGCGGTACTTGGGCTAGCAGCAGCCTTTTTCCTTCCAGATCTGGGACCAACAGTGGTGAGATCGGTGACACTGAAACGGGTAGCAGACTTCGATGATTTTCCAGCACCTACACATCCAAAACAGATAAGCATCCTTATTTCATTCTAATTTCAACATTTAGTTATGCACAAAATGGGATACTTACTTGACATTGTAACAGAGCCTGAGGATACTTCCTGAGAATCCTGGGTATTTGCTTGAAATGTTCTTATTGCAGGATCAAGCCTCCGAAAAGCAGCAAGCCTTTCCTTTGTTGCAGATGTTGTAATAAGGTGTGCGACAGTAATAGCTGCAAAATAGAAATAAAAGGATGTTAGTGATCCTCAGCAGAAACAAGGTTATCCTGTGATCCTTCTCATGATCCTCTATCCTACCATGGGTGGTCCAATTTCTAGGCAGATCCTTTCCATCAGGGATAGAATCCCTTCTGACAAAGAAGAATCACCGTTTCCAGTTGGTGTCATTCTTAGTGGCTATGAAGATGGGGTGTTCTTCAACAGGTTTATGTTTGAGTAGATATCGGTGAGATCCATGGCTCACGAGGTCGTACATCTCTGCAAACTCCAACATTCCCAGATCAATACCTTCATGCTCAATGATCCTTTCAAGGGTATACAAGACCCTCCAGATCATTGGCATTGCTTGAATGTAGGAGATGCCGGTGAGAGAAAAGAAGGATTGGGTGAAATCAGGAAAAGGATACGAGTATCCTATTGTAAATGGGGTAACCGGGAAAGCTACCCAGGTTTCAGAAACATAGTCACTCAGGACGGTGGGATCAAAAGTTTTGAAGACAGTGTTCGCCGGAAAGCAAAAGCGGATCCTATCTATCTGTGGATCAGTAAAGCAACATCGTTCCTTTGCAGAGTCTTCGATGATCTTCTGGCTCTTCAGGGGACTATCCTTTTTGTGATCCTTAGCAGGTGAAGATCTTAGCATCATCTTGGTCATGACGGTGGTGAAGAAGAAGAAACAGGATGAGAAGATGAAGAGAGAAAGGAAAGAGAAGTACCTGATCAGATCTTCGAATGAGGATTTAAAGCATGAAACGCACGAATTTAAATGCTTCCTAACCCTTATCTCTAATTTCAATTTATAATGATGATTTTGCAGGATAGTCACCTCAGTGACGTCATGTTAGCAACGGCTAGTCAGGATTCAACGGCTATATATCCGTTGGTTTGTTATGGATAAGGACGAGAAAATATAACTCGTTTATTTACACATTACTCCTTATATTTTGGGGGAAATTGTTAGGGGAGGATTTTCCAAAGATCAGTGATCCTCAATTACTGCCGGGCTTAGGGATCCTCAGTTCTGTTTGAATTAGTGATCCTCAGAAAGTATTGTAGGATCAGGATCATGGATCATCATAAGGATCCTTACACTAACGATTGTCTGCTTTGAATATGATGTTGTTTTGCAGGAGTACGAGCTTGGACTTGGTCTTGGCGATATTCCTGGAGCATATTCCATATTTATTCCGCACGTGCTTAACTCATATGAACGTTATGGAGATCGTGGAAGACTTGCATGAAATGCGGATAGTTAGTTACTTTAGATATTTTCTATATTTAAAGGGGATAGCGAGCTAAATTAGAACACTTGGCTATTTTTGGCTAAACACACACTCTCGTAACTGCTCTCATCAGCTCTCGACAGTTTACTTGGCAATTACACTCTCTTTTCCACATTACACTACAGTGATCCTTGTAACTAGCTCGCTATCATCCGAAGTTGTAATACATTTTCTGTTTTATTTGAGTTGGTGATCGGTAGTTTCCATCACCCGAGGTTTTTTATGCCGGAGATTAACTCTTGATCAAGGGCTTTTTCCTCGTATAAATCATTGTGTCACTTGTTCGTTACATTTCTGAGTGATCCTTCATATTGTTCATTGATTCAAGCATCACACCTCACAACAGAAAGTTTGGTTGCATTATCTTAGCTTGATTTTTGACCAAAACAGAAATCTCCTAGTCCTTATATTCTTGTTGTATGCTCTGGATATCCTCTGTTGATATGTTGCCATCCTTAGCTTTGCTGCATCTCTTGTCTCATCCACAGTGTCTAATTCTTGGCACATAGCTTCAGGATTCTGCTCAGGATCCCGGAGGATAGATCTCGCCGTAGGTATCACCATTTATGTTGGGATCACTGCTTCTGCCCCAAATACTAAGGAGAATGGAGTTTGGCCAGTTGCATTTTTTATTGTTGTTTTATCAGCCCACAAAACAAAGGGTAGTTCTTTTGCCCATCTTCCTTTCTTAGCTCCTAGTCTCTTCTTCAAGTTGTTGACAATTATCTTGTTTGAGGACTCAGCTTGTCCATTTGCTTGAGGATGTACCGGAGTAGACGTGATCATTTTGATTCCCCAACTCTTGCAAAAGTCAGTAGTCCTTTTGCTTATAAACTGGGATCCATTGTCACAAATGATTTCAGCTGGTACTCCAAATCTGGTTAGGATATTCCTCTTTATGAAGGATACTACTTCTTGGTCTCTAACTTGAACAAATGCTTCAGCTTCAACCCACTTAGAGAAATAATCAGTCATTGCCAGCATAAAGACTTTTCCTCCTGGAGCTTTTGGTAATTTTCCTACTATGTCCATCCCCCATTTCATGAATGGCCAAGGGGAAGCTATAGGATATAGTGGTTCAGCTAGTTGATGTAGTATGTTACTGTGCCTTTGACATGCATCACATCTTCGAGCATATTCTGTAGCATCTTTCTTCATTGTCGGCCAATAGTATCTTGTTCTTAATACTTTTGAGAATAATGACCTGCCCCCAGTGTGGTTACCACAATCCCCTTCATGTATATCCTGAAGCACTTCCTTAGTTTCAGGATCCTCCAAGAACCTCAGGTATGGTCCTGCAAGAGATTTCTTGTACAAAACATTATTTATAATGGTGAATCGCGATACCTTCATCCTAAATGCCTTAGGATTTTCGTCTCTAGGGATGCGTCCTTCCTTGAGATATCTTATGATTGGAGCCATCCAGGATTCAGTATCCTTCTCAGGATCATGACCAGGATCCTGAATGCTTGTTACCTCCTTATCCTGAGCTTTGAAGGGATCCATAGCAGGATACAGGATATGAAGTATCGGTATATGGGTTCCCTCTGGTATCCTGGCTGATGATCCTAAGTTTGCCAAGGCATCCGCTTCAACATTATCCTCTCTTGGTACATGTTCAAGTGTAAAAACATCAAAATATCCTGCTAATTTTTTGAGAATATCGAGGTATTCGATTAACTTCTCACCTTTAACTGCATAGGATCCATTAAAATGATTAGTGATTAACAAGGAGTCAACATATACTTGCAAATTCTTGATATTCATATTTTTAGCCAACTCTAATCCTGCAATTAAAGCCTCATATTTTGCTTCGTTATTAGTAGCAGGAAATTCACACCTAATAGCCTGGGGTAATATGTCCCCCTGTGGCGATTTTAGTAGTATTCCCAATCCTACTCCTCTAGCATTAGATGCTCCATCAGTGTACAATGTCCAGGATCCTGAGGATTCTCCTAATTGTTGGACTTCTAGATCTACCTCATCCTGAATATCACTACTAAAATCAGCCACACAGTCAGCTAGAGCCTGTGATTTTATGGCATTTCTAGGTTCATATACTAAGTCATAAGCACTTAATTTCACTGACCACTTAGCCATCCTGCCTGACATCTCGGGTTTCCTAAGCACATTTTTAACAGGATAATTGGTTTTAACATGAATTTTATGTGTCTCAAAGTAATGTCTAAGCATTGTTGATGCCACAACTAGAGCCAATATTAACTTTTCTAAATAAGAATATCTAGTTTCAGCATCTAATAAACTTTTACTAACATAATAGACATGATATTGTTGACCTTCATGATCCTTTATAAGGACGGCACTTACAGCATTCCCTGATACTGCGAGGTATAGGGACGGTGGTTCACCATTCTCAGGCTTCATCAATAGAGGTGCAGTTGAAAGATACTGCTTTAAATCCTACAGGGCTGCTTCATTCTTCTCTCCCCCATTCGAACTTCTTGTTTTTCTTCAGGATATCGTAAAATTCCTTGCATTTCTCGGAGGATCTTGAGATAAATCTGTTCAATGCTGCTACTCGCCCTGTTAACCGTTGAACATCCTTCATATTTGAAGGTGATTTGATATCCAAGATAGCTTTAATCTACTCCGGGCTTGCCTCTATTCCTCTTTTGGTCACCATATACCCTAGAAACTTTCCTGCCCCCACTCCGAAATGGCACTTAGCAAGATTTAGTTTCATGTTATACTAATCCAGGATATCAAATGCTCCCTTAATATCCTGCAGGTGATCCTCAGCCTTTTTAGATTTTACCACCATATCGTCGATGTATACCTCCATGGTGTCCCCCAGCTTGTCTTTAAACATCATGTTTACCAATCTCTGGTATGTTGCACCTGCATTTTTCAAACCAAAAGGCATAGCAGTATAACAATAAATTCATGTTGGTGTCATGAAGGCAGTATCCTCCTGGTCCGAAGGTTCCATTTGATTCTACTGAAATCCTGAGGATGCATCCATGAAGGTTAACATCTCATGGCCGGCAGTAGCATCCACCATTGCATCAATATGAGGAAGAGGAAATGGGTCTTTGGGACAAGCCTTGTTCAAGTCTGTGTAATCTACACAGACTCTCCATTTCCCATTTTTCTTCTGTACCACGACTACATTTGCTAGCCATCTTGGAAACTTGACTTCTCTGATCATCTTAGATTTCAATAGCCTCTCTACTTCTTCCTGAATGATCATATTTCGCTCCGGAGCAAACTTCCTCCTCTTTTGTTGGACAGGTTTGAATGATCTGTCAATACCGATCTTATGTGTTATAATATCTTTGGAAATGCCTGTCATATCCTCGTGCTTCCACGCGAATGTCGACATCCTGCACTTCAAAAAGTTAGTTAACTGTTCTTCAATATCCTGAGGGATATTGGTTCCTACGAGCACCGAGATATCCGAATTATCCTAATCCAGGATAATTTTCTTCATATCCTGCTCTGAAGCCTCGACGATATCCTGGGCCCGCATCTTTAATTGCTATGCTGCATTAGGCTTGGTTGAGGATTTCATTGAGGATGAGTAACATTCCTTCGCCTCCTGCTGATCACTATCAACCTTGACAACCCCCCAAGGGGTAGGGATCTTGATGCATTGATGATAAGTTGATGGCACAGCCTTCATATCATGGATCCATGGCCTGTCCAGTATGATGTTATAGCAGGATAGGGAGTCCATCACACAGAAACGTTGTATTGAGTTGACCCCTTCAACATATACTGGTAACTTTATCTCTCCCACTGTG